>CCAG010012355.1:0-13169 GCA_001077435.1 Glossina morsitans morsitans
GTACGGTTGTATTAAACTAAATTATAATCAAATAATTCATTAAAGAACACAACAGCTCTATCATATGTTGAAGTAGGCATCAAACAGCCTGAACTATCACTGTAACACCAAGTGACTTGAGGCAAATTGAAGTCACCCAACACAATGACAAAACAAGTAGCTTTAGATTGCTTGGCCACTTCACAAATGAGGACGGCCTGTTTCTTATATATGGAGATATCCAAATTTGGGGGAATATAGGAACAGGTTACATATAACTGTTTATTAGGAAATTTAGCTCGAATGGCAATAAATTCAACGTCGTGGGTTGTAGGAAACTCAATTGAATAGGACCGCACTGCCGCAGATATGGCAATTAAAAGACCGTCACCATTGCGATACAGTCGATCATTTCTGAAAACCTGAAACGAATTATGGAAAAGTTCCGACGAATGTAGATCAGGTTTTAACCAAGTTTCAGAGAAGGCCAAACAGGAAAACTTCGTGTTCACTGAGTTAAGGAAAGTGGAACGAATTTTCGAGTTTAGGCCGCTAATATTTTGGTAAATGAGAGATAATGAGCCTGAAGAAACATTTAGTTTTTTGAAGGGAAAAAGATTACTGCATTAGTATTACGGGGACGATCTCGAGGGATAAATTTCTTAATTAGGGATCCAACTAGCCACAATGATTTACTTAATAACATATCCATCTTTTCCGTCGGAACTAGCATTTTAAAAGACGATATTGCTCTAGATTGGGAAGGAGCCAATTTGAAAATACTAACACGCTTTAAATTGACTGATGGGACTTTCGCCGCCAGATAACTTTTTATATTATCCACGAACGTATCAGGTGCCAGTCTTGACACAAATATTGTCTTTCTGGGAAGAACTGCCGTCAAGCAAATGTGATCTCTACTAGGAACAGTAGGGTTCACGGCTGGGTGATTTTGAGATGGGGAGAATAAAGAAGGGGTAACCACACTTGCGCAGGCAGCTAGTGCGACGTGCCCAGTTTGGTGGCCAGCGTTCACACTCGAAAAGCCAGGGGGAGAGGACGATCTATTAGTCTCTTTTTTATTTTTCGGCGGTGATGCCAGAGTAGAGTGAGTGACGACACTGGCAGGAGATACCCTTGCCACTTCAGCATAGTTCAAACCCGAAGGATTTCCCGTCTTATTTGTCATTTTTTTGTTACGAACCGACTTAACGATAGCAGAAACACTATCGTTCTTTGAAGACATTGAGGAAGCGCTAACTTGCACGAACGAATCAGACTTAAGAGAGCTCAGAGGTGACGTACCATACGCTACGCTACGAGTTGTCACTTTGGTGGCTGGCGAAGAAGATGAGTGCTCAATATAACGGCATTCGTCAAACCTAGTCTTAATTATTTCAAACTTCTCCCACAAGGAGCGGAGATTTTTGCTCAAATCTAAAAAACTATTTCTCGTCTCCGTGAAGAGTTTGTAGAAATCTATGTCCCGCTTCCTACAGTCAGGGCATGGCCATCGTAAGCCTTTTGAGGGATCAAGGACTGCATCAGCAGCACGGTCATTAAGCACGTTCGCAGAGCCAGCACGAGATGAATCGTTCAGATTGTGGGCCTGTTTTCACACGACGTGGTGTAAATAGACAATCCACCTCCAGTGAAACACGGCAAAAGGAGATTACGAAGAGAGAAGAAAAAAAATAAAAAATAAAAAAATACTACAAAAAAAAATTATAAATAAAAAATAAAAAAGAACAAAAAACTAAAAGGTTCAACGACACAAAAATTGTCAACAAATTAAACAATACTTCCCACTTTCGTTGGCACTGTAAATAAAGAGCGAAAGCAAAACAAACTGTAAACACAGATTAAGACAAAAAAGAGAGACTTTTACCAAGAGCTCTAATTGTTGATTGCACAAAACTAAATTGAATTTCACGTAAAAGATTAATATATTTCATATAAATTTAATTACGCACTTTATTCTTTTAAAGAATTTTATATTATATACCCGAATAAAGCAAAAAAGCTAAGATATACAATAAGAAATTGAAATATTTCTTGCACAGAACCAAAACGCGACTACACGCAGGATTGCCAAAGAATTGTTGACCATGATTTGGCGAAGGTTAGTATCTCTAAGATAAATTCTACGAAAAATACTGCGGCCTATTCGCTTAAAATTTTAGTTCCAGCATCTCTGTATTAACGTATTTTTAATGAGAGTGTTTGGCCAGATAGTTTGTTTATTAGGGATTTCATACCTAATTGCACCGTCATAGTACGACGCGTTATAAACGGGGTTAATGCGGCTTCAAAAAACTAGAGGACCCTTATTTATCGAATATCAGAATGTTAGAGGTCTTAATACCAAACACAAGTTCTTAAGCTAAGGATGTCATCATATGGATTATTAGTTCGCGATGTTTATTAAAACGTGGCTCAAGCCAAGTGTTTTAGGTATTGATGTGTTTGGTTCTGGGTATCAAGTACATAAGCATGGTAGATTACATAAAATTTAGAATGGTGTCTTAATTGTTGTTGTAAATTCTCTCCCATCTTGGTTCTGTTTATCGCCTGTGAAAATTGACGTTGAGTTCATAGAAGTTTGTTTTCAACTATATGGCAAGGTTATCTATATAACTTGTTCATACATTCCTTTGACGCCTGGTATTAGTATTTACGTAAAGCAATGCCGCCTCACTCGTCAGGTGTCAGTTGAAAGGAACCTGCCGCATTACTCGCATTAGGCGGCTTTAATTTACTAGGTGTTTCCTGGAATGTCAAAATTGAAAATGGTTATTTTGACCCTATCTTCAATTCTGGTTATTATGATGAATTATTTGAGTTTATTTTTGGGCTTTGTTTGGGTCAATTGAGTCCTACTAGTAATTCTTTGAGTAAATTCATTGGTTTGGTCCTTTCTGATACAACCAACTTATCTATTCGACGTATCGCCTCGCTCCCTGTTGGGGAGGCTGTATATAAACCAACCTTGTGTCACCTTCTGTAATCTGTTATCTGAAGTATCTTGGGAGTTGGATTATAAGGACATTGAGCAATCTCTGCCTGGTAATTATTTCAATCTTAATGGCAAGGAGTTAAAAAATATTTATAATGAAAGAAATAGGCTTTTCAAAAAGTAGAAGAAACTGGATTGCTTTGGGATTTCGTCAATTACTCTATATTAAAAAATAAATTCAATGCCTTGAATAAGTGGTATTATAATAGTAGTACACATATGTATGTTCTACATCACTTTTCATGAAACATTAGGAAAGATATCCACTGATACTATCCTATATGAATATCCCAGAGACAGATCCACTTTTCGCTTCGAATTAAAAAATTTTAAGAAACTTTACGGATCGGACTGTGCAGTCAGATTACAAATGTAAGCATTATGGAAATGTAAGCAGTATATATATATGTATGATCTGCATCACTTTTCTCATATAAATGAATTTTCAAGTCGGTACATAGCTACTTTTAGAATACCCTACATTAAAATAAATTTTGTTGTGGGCTGAACCAGCCTTTTTTGATGTTTGGGATAAAAAAGCGTTGTTGCGCTCACCCGAACATGTCCGGATGTGATCCGAATGGTGTTCGTGCCGAGGTTTTCGAACGTGTTGTTGTGGTGGTGTTGAAAATCAGGTTATAAACTGAGTATTCCCTGCAGCATAGGGATTCAATTGTTTTTTGTGCTTTTTTGCAGTTTTGTGGTTCTTTAATTCAGTTGCTGACCGTTCTGAATGCTGTTAATAGTTGACCTGTATATGCTTTTTATACCAAAAATCTAGAACTTGTGTGTGTGTACAAACTTTTGTATGATTAGTCATGTAAAAAAAGAATTAATTAATTAAAAATATTTTTGTGATTTGGGTTTTTTTGTGTATGGGAAGGTGTTATCAATACGAACTTGGTTTATCCAGAGTGTTGTTGCGATGGCTTGCAATGTACGTGGGTGTGCGTGTGTGGGTAAATGTTTGCCGAAAACCTCGGCACGAGCACCATTCGGATCACATCCGGACACGTTCGGGTGAGCGCAACAACGCCTTTTTTAACCCGAACATCAAAAAAGGCGTGGTTCAGCCCACAACAAAATTTACTGCAACCTATATTTTTTAACACAAACACAACACTTGTGTGTGTCTGTGTATAAACTTTTTTTGTGTTATTAAACATGTAAAAAAAGGATTAATTACTTAAAAATGGTTTTGTAATTTGGGGTTTTTTTGTATATTGTATTGTGCAAACTTTTGATGAAGATACGTTTGCCCTCTGGATGTAAGGTACAGTTGTTTTTTTTTTTTTGTGTGTGTTGAATGTTTGATGGGTGTGTTTGGTGTTTTAAAAATTGCGTTGAAACATATATATTTGAAAATAAATATAAAGGCAATATAACTCCGGAAAACTTTCTAACTGTGATCGAGGATAAAGTAATAAAAATGCTTACAAGTATTGTACAAAAACATGTTAATATTAAATTTAATTGTATATACATTGCTAGTACACTTTGATGAAGAAAGAAGAAAATGAAGCAGAAATATATTCTTTTTAACATCAACCAAAACAACTTTTCACAAATCAATGCAATATTCCATTGAAAGAAACGAGCGAATTTCACGAAGGTGATAGTGGACGGACTTTAATAGAAGTTCCTCATCTCCAAATCAGTCTTAATAACCATCAACTTATAAAGGGATCATATTATGTAAGATTACTTGTGAAAATATACAAAAAACACGCTTGCATCAATGTCCAAAACAGTGATGAGTATTGTTTTAAATGGGCAATAATATCTGCTGTGTATCTAGAGGAAATCCAAATAAATGTTCATCATATACAACTGCAAATATTCATGCCGATTTTATAGTGTTGGAAAATGATATGGTTTGAAACTTTGAAAATTTGAATTTTCCGTTAGCGATAAATAACGTAAAAGACGTTGAGTTACAAAATCCAAAAATAAGTACGAATGTGTTCGGTCTCGATAATGATGTTATTGTGGGTCCATATTTTTGTACTCATAAAAGGAAACTTAATCACATTAATCTGTTGCTGCTGGAAGAGGAGGAACATTTTCATTATGTTTGGATTAAAAATATGTCAAGGTAGGTAAACTAGTATATAAAAAATTTAAAACTATAATGTTTTTAATATGCATGTGTGTGTGTGTGTGTGTGTGATTATAGTTTCCTCAAAATACAATTAAAGAAACATTTGTAGGGCGATAAATATGTGTAATCTGTGCTTAATCTACTTTTATAGTGTGGATGCTCTGGAAAGACATAAGCAGGATTGCAAAAAAGTGGTAACCCAAATGCCAAACCTAGAAGATAATACACTTTGTTTTGAGAATTTGAAGAAGCAAACGAATGTTGCTTTTGTTGTTTACGCTGACTTTGCATGTATTCTACAATCAGCGAATATTCAAAATTCAATTAATGTAAAGTCAGTGCAAAAACACATTCCTTACACTTTTATTTATTACGTTAAATGCTGGTTTGATTCTAATTTGGATTTGTCTAGAATATATAGTAGAGAAAATCCAACAAAACTTTTTTTTCAAATGATATTTTAAATATTTATATAAATAATTTGAGTCAAGTGAAACCAATGGATTCCTTAACGTTGGCTGAGCATAAAAAAACAACGAAGGTACAATTTATCATATTTTTGGGAATAATTATGTTTCATAGATAGAGTAGCTGATCATTGTCATTTGACATGTGATTATAGAAGACATGTTCATAATAAATACAATCTAGAATATCAACTTCCAAATTTCGTTCCCATATATTTCCAAAATCTCTCAGCATACGATTGTCATTTGCTTAGTAGGAAATTTTCATCTATTAAGGGTAGCATAAATATTATTCCACTAAATAAGGAATTGTATATATCCATATCTCAGAGCATCGTTTTAGATGAAGAAAAGTTAACTGATCTACGTTTTTTAGATTCATTTAAATTTATGCCATCAAGTTCACAAAATTTCACATCATCGCACACAAAAGCAACCACTATATCCTACATCCGCAAGGTAAACATTTTCAGTTCATCAAAACGGTCAAATTAATCTCGAACCAAACAATCACACCCAAAACAAAACACCAAACACACACATCAAACATTCAACACACACAAAAAAAACAACTGTAACCTACATCGACAACACATCGCAACAACACTCTGGATAAACCAAGTTCATCTTGATAGCACCTTCCCATCTACAAAAAAACCCAAATCACAAAAATATTTTTAATTAATTAATTCTTTTTTTACATGACTAATCATACAAAAGTTTGTACACACACACAAGTTCTAGATTTTTGGTATAAAAAGCATATACAGATCAACTATTAACAGCATTCAGAACGGTCAACAACTCAATGAAAGAACCACAAAAGGGCAAAAAAGCACAAAAAACAATTGAATCCCTGTGCTGTAGGGAACACTCAGTTTATAACCCGATTTTCAACACCACCACAACAACACGTTCGAAAACCTCGGCACGAACACCATTCGGATCACTTCCGGACACGTTCGGGTGAGCGGAACAACGCCTTCTCTAACCCGAACATCAAAAAAGACGTGGTTAACCCCACAACAAAATTTTTTTTAATGTAGGGTATTCTAAAAGTAGCTATTTATCGACTTGAACATTCATTTATATGAGGAAAGTGATGAATAACATACATATATTTTTATAATGCTTATATTTGTAATCTGAAAACATTGTTACGGTCCGATCCGAAAAGTTTCTTAAAATTTTTTAATTCGAGGCGAAAAGTGGATTTGTTTCCTTCTTCATGAATTTCAATAACACTTGATCCGATAATCTCTCCGAAATTTGGGAGATGATCGCAACTTTTTTGAACATTCCCATTCCTTTGAGAATAGCGTAACTCTTGGATATTCACATAGGATAGTGTCATTTGATATATTTCCTAATGTTTCATATACCAATCTTCAAGACTTTAATGCCATGGCAGCCTTATTCGTTTGGTCCAGATGAGGTACCATGCTGTATTCTCAGAGGCTGTGGTAGTATTTTACCCACTCCTTTTACTCTTTCATTCAATTCTTGTCTTAGAAGAGGACGCTTTGCTGAGCAGTGGACAGGGTCTTTTTCAATGTCGTAAATTATAGAGAAACTGGTAAATTGGAGGCCTTACCTAAGTATTTGAACTTCTTTCAATCAATATATTTCCACAATCATTGATATCTATTTTATCGTCTTCTGAACGTAGGCTTATTACGACGAACCTGCTGGAGCTTGTTTGCCATGTTTATAATTGATTCTCGATGGGCAAGTAAATTGATGTTGTTCACACTGATTTTTCCAAGGCGTTTAATAAGATTGACTATAAGCTCCTTTCAAATAAATTGCATTGCATAGGTTTTTCTAGTAATTTAGCTGCGTGGCTTACATGTTACCTAACGTGTCGTACACAACGTGTATTCTTTGGTTCTTGTCGATCACGGTCTAGACAAGTTACAGCTGGTGTTGATCAGGAGAGTCATTTGAGACTCCCACTTTTTAATTTATTTGTTAATGGCTTATCCTCCTGTGTTCAATGTACTAATGCTTGCAGATTACGTTAAGTTATTTTGCTTTTTCAATACTTTCAAGGACAGAAAGCATCTGCGTTGTGACATTTCCGAACTTTATAGTTGTTGTAAATGTAATAATATGTCGCTTGATTTAAAAAATGGAAATTATTACAGTATTTCAGAGGAGTTCCGTTGGTTATTAATTGGCTATTATTGATACCCATAAGGTAGAGTCTGTGGCGAACTACATGGATTGGGGGGTTATTCTCAATTATAAATTGAGCTAGGTAGCAGGTCCAAGCCTCTGTTAGCAAAGCTAAAGCTCTGCTGGGGCTTATTAGACGTTGGTCATACAAACTTAATAACCCTTATATTAGTAAGAGGTTTTTTACCACACTTGTTAGGCATACATTGGAGAGTTTCGTGTTGGTATGGTCGCCGAACTACAAATACTATATTGGCCGGATTGAGTCTGTGCGAAAAGTTTTTATAATTATATATATTTTTCATCGTTCTTATTGCCTGATTAATGTTCATATTCCGCCGAGAGTAACCGGGAATTTCTGGATAGAAGCTTTGCTTGTGTTTTGATTTCTTTCATTTCTAAAATTAACTTCGCGACCGTTTCCCAAAGTGTCGCTTGGGTCTTTATTACATTTTGTAACAGGGTATTGTTTTGGCATTACTGCGCGTTTACGGGAGCTACTTCATTTGAAGAGGAAACGTTCGAAATATCATCAGTCAATTTTACTACTTCGTTTATGTCCGTAATAGACAACTTCTTAGGCAACCTTTTAATTTACGACTTCCTGAGCACATCTGTGGAATCACCTGTTATACGTAAATGGCGATAGTAATATGAAGATCTTCAATCATCTATTTATCAGCTAAATTTTTATTAGTCGATGGCTTTTGTATGAAATTGAATTCATATTTCGGTTTCCTGAGCGAAATCTTTAGATGCAAATTGGATTTCTGCTTGGATAAATCAAGCTTCAGGGCAATTCGGCATAAATAGAGGTATCTAAAAGTACTGAACACACTTGCGTTGTGCGTGGCTCACAAACTGTCAAAGTAAAGTTCATCGTGTGCATTTGAATGTAGTTGAATATGTAGCTTGCGCTGCGTTGTGCCTTAACGTGAGTATTTTCCAAACTATAAAAATTTGTGCGTGCGCTGTTTTTGACAAGCAGAACAAAGCACACACATTGGTGTGTGCAAACAAAACGAAATAATATGGTTTTCTATACAGCGAAAAATTAAAAGTTAAACTAGACTAAATAATTTCAAAAAGAAATAAAATATCATGTATGTATATATATAGACAATATATTTATATATTGTTACGAAATTTGTTTTTCTGGGATACGGTTCGTATCACTAGATTGTGGATTTTTTTTTTAAGAGAAATACACTTGCACGTTTTCATTTCAAGATTCTTTAT
The DNA here is from genome assembly GCA_001077435.1 of Glossina morsitans morsitans. Taxonomy (NCBI): domain Eukaryota; kingdom Metazoa; phylum Arthropoda; class Insecta; order Diptera; family Glossinidae; genus Glossina; species Glossina morsitans. The sequence continues at coordinate 8,981 of CCAG010012355.1, forward strand.
TTAAAATCAATTTCTTTAAGGGTAGGATTATTTACATTTTACTTTGGCAATACTCTCGACTCCTCAACTCTAATATTTTTTTTCGGCGCAAATGTTTTTGTCCGACTGACTCTGCCTTCCTCAAATATTGATAAATACATTTTTACAAACATATTACTACTACGTAACTTCATGGCTTACAGTCCGTTAATCCGCTTTTTCACTAATCTTTTACGTCAGCCGGCAGCTGTCTGACGCATCGCGAATGTGCACTTGGGTTTCCCCTCTCTAGGGGAAAATCAATTAGTTGAAATGAACTGGATTTTGGATTTCTGTGACAATATATATCTTTTTTTTAACATAATTGTGTTGTGATAGATGAATTCTATACTTCATTTTCGTTGTATCCGAAAAGAAAATTACTGTTTTCATTACATTTATATTTCAGTAATTTTTTATTTAAGTAGACCTCATTACTATTGAACTGGACAAAATACCTGACGTTGTAAAATGTCTAAGGAAACTTTTGGAGAATTCTCTCGAGTTTTTGTCTCGGAGAGAAAGTGTTGAGATAGCTCTAAAGACGTATGAACATTTAGCCGGAACGCTTCGTTACTTTGGTATATTGAGTGTCAGTCGAACAAAAACTGGGGAACAAGATGATTTTATCTGAGAATTCTGTAACACATCTCTACATTGGGCATCAAATACACTGTGCTTCACGAGTCTCAATGATTTCCTTGCGTCAAAAAAACATTTCACTACAAGAATTCTGTGCAAAGGTATACGCATATTCTTCTCTTTTATTATACAAAACATGCTGTTTAGATATCGGAGAAGAAACAATAAATCTTTTAAGCAGAACATATGGGAATAAAGCCAAACAAATAGGAATAGAAGCTGACGTGGAGATTTTTCTAAACTACCAAGAATTCATGAACCAATAGACTCACCCCAAACGTTACAACTGTGTATGAAATTAGAAAATCAGTCATTTCGCTCACAATATGCTAATAATAATAGTAAATTAGGCAAAACCCCTCAACATGCTCACTATCATACAGGAAAGCCATAATTAATATTATAACAACAATAGAAATACACGCTTCACCTTCTTATAACTTATATACCACGCACATCTGTCAACTACCATGAAAACAGGCAGGCGTTTGTCAGGATATAATTGAAATAGTTATTTTCGACAGTAACAGCAATTCCAAACAACCAGACAATTACATCCCAAGTCGCAAACAAAATCACAATCAATGGACATCGATGAAACAATTAGAACTAGTCCAATCAAGTATGCCAATGGACCAACCCAGAACAATAGATCCACCGACTTCATTAATGGCTGAAAAAAGACACAGAAATGCCCATTTAAATATTGGAATCGAGGGCGAGGTTGCTTGATCGGTTTTAGTAAAATCGTAAAGTTTATTGATAAAGTTTCACACGTTAGAGTAATTCAATGGACCAGCCTATAATGAAAGGAAGTGCAAATTGTTGGATGATGCGGATCCTTAGATAAACTAAAACGTGGACAGCGATTTACAGCTTTATCCGGATAATTGGCAAACAAAAGATGAAGCAGTCTGTGATTTACTATTAAATAATTCATTGAAAAACACAATAGGTCTATCAAATCTTCAAGATTAAGAGGAGATTGTATAGCCACAATTATAACGCCAAGTGATTTGCGGCGAATTGAAGTCCTCTAACGTTATGACTATATCAGTAGCTTTAGATTTTTCGGCCACGTCACAAGTTTCTTAAAAATAGAGATTTCTGCATTTCCGAGAATATAGGAGCAAGATAACACATAACTCTTTTCTGCCAACTTTCGCCCGAGTGACAGTGACGGTGAATTTTCACCGTCAGGACGTGTAGGAAATTAAAGTAAATAGAAATAGAGTGCACAGATGTGGCAATTAACACACCACCAACAGTTCGATTCCACAGATCCTCTCTGAATACCTGAAAAGAATTGTGAAAAAGCTAAAACGAATGTAAATCAGGCTTCAACTAAGTTTCAGTGAAAGCAAAACTCTGTGCTCACTGAATTTAAGAAAGCGGAACGAATGTTGGGGTTTTGGCCGCTAAAATTTTGTTACCTGAAAGTTATTGGGCCTGACAAAACTTTTAGTTTTTTGAGGATGGAAGAACTAATGAACTTCCGATGAATAAACTCCTTTATTAGGGATTCAGCTGGTTGCAGTGGTTTATTTAACAAAATTTCCATGTTTCCACTTGGTACTAACACCTTAAAAGACGGAATGGCTCTATTTTAAGATGGAGCCAATTTGAAAATGCTAACACGCTTCAAATTGACGGATGGGACTTTTGCAGCACCACAGCTTCTTAGGTTATTCCCAGATGTGTCTGACGCCAATCTTTATACAAATATTGCCTTTCTGTGGAGTACTGCCGTCAAGCAGACGTCATCTGTATTAGGAACGACAGGCTTCACAAATAGAGAGTTTTGAGTTGGGGAAAAAATTACAGGAAGTGAATTGATTTCTTGTACAGCTCGCGCGACTTGCCCAGCATGGTGAGCAGTGAATACACCCGAACAGCTAGGGGGACGCGCGATCTTATTATTCTTATTAATATTCGTTGGCAATGTAGGCAGAGTAGCCTGAGTGGTACCATTGGGAGGAGATACCCTTGTCCCCTCAGCATAGCTGAAACTAGAAGGGCTTTCCGGCTTATTTGTAATTTCTGTATTACCAGCTGAGTTAACGATAGAGGAAACGCTGATGTATGAGATTTGATGATTAAGGAAAAGATAAGTGCCGCATGCTACACTTCGCTACACTTACAGGCTGGGGGAGAAGATGAGTACTCTAGATAACGACATTCATCAAACAAGGTCTTAATTTCTTCAAACTTTTCGCACAATGTCACGAGATGTCATATACACTGATTTTAGCAAAGCAAAATTAATTTGGTTAACCTTACTGATCTTCAAACTCCATGCCTCTGGCTTCCCTTTCTATTTAGTGAAATGGATAAGCTCTTGTCTGCATAATAGATCATTCAGGGTTTTGTTTAACTTCATCATCTCGGATGAATTGCCCGTGACGTCTGTCGTATCTCAGGGCAGTCACTTAGGACCCATCTCATTTAATTTATACATTAATGATTTGCCTTCGGTGACTAAATCCAGCCAGATTTTAATGTATGCTGATAATGTGAAACTGTTTTCTTCCTTTTTCATAGAATTGCAATCACATCAGCTATAAACTAACTTAAATAATTTGGTTGCCTGGTGCTCGTTGAATTTTATGAAATCAAAACTAAGTAAATGTAAGAAGCTTTCTTTCTCATGAGGGAAGTCATTCATTACTCAGCATTTCATTGACTCGCATACGTTGGAGAACGTCGATTCGTTTACAGATTTAGGCGTTCTATTTGAGCAAAGGTTACGTTTTAACTTGCATGTTGAGCTCTTGCGTTTATGCAAAGCTAGGTCCGCGCTTGGTTTTATAAAGACGTGGTCTAAAGAGCTTGATGATCTCTACATTATGAAAAGGCTGTGCGTGTGGTTAGACCAATACTTGAGTATGCATCTGTTGTGTGGTCTGCTTCCTACAGGTGCTATGTAGATTCAATTGAATCTGTTCTTGCTATTTGAGCTAAGGAATTTGGGTTGGGACCCGATTGCCTCTCTTTGCCCCTACGAAAATAGGTTGCTTCTGTTTTTCTTACCGTCACTTGAGAAACGTAGGTTTATTCTTGGCGTTTCCTTCTTGATCAAAGTTATAAATGGTACTATAGACTCGCCCGCGTTACTTGGTGAGTTAAGTCTTAATATCCCTAACCGCTTCTCTGGCCGTTTTATCTTTATTAAGTTTAGTCAATGTAAACACAATTGTGAGCTGTTTAGTCCGCTCAGAGTTGTTTGCAGGAAGCTAAATGATTATTACTTATTCTCATTATCGAATTCCTCAAAGCCTATTAAAGCAACTTTGCTTAATACCCGCGATTTACCTATGGCGTGGATAAACTAACATGCATTCTTAGATTTTCATTTATTTCAAAAAGTAAATGGTGTTGTTAACGTTGTCGGTTGCCAACCATGTATGGTATGCATGCTTGCAATGGGGTTAGGGGTTCACATGCAACTTTGATCTGTTCTTGTTGTGGGTGTGCTTCTGTGTGTAGTTGTGTACATTTTTTTGTTTTTTTTTTTTTTTTTTTTTTTTTT
>CCAG010012356.1:0-19846 GCA_001077435.1 Glossina morsitans morsitans
TTTTTTTTTTTTTTTTTTTTTTTTTTTTTTTTTTTTTTTTGTACATGAATTATTATTTTAAGTTACTTTGTTTTTATTATCCATTTTTCACATCTTCCTATGTTTTCTATACTAGTTTTTAAAATAATTAAATTTACTATTAAGATTTGCTTGAGTTCGACTGTTAATTGGGGCTACTCGAAATCCATATATAAGTAAGTAAAATAAATAAATAAAAATAAAAACAAAATATTTGAGTTTTTTTGTGTTGAATATTGTGTTAAATATTTCCTATTTTATACATATATGTATATATGTACAGATAACAATTTTTGTTCGTAGTTGTTGCCGGTTTCATCCATTGAGGCGTTTAACAGGTTTAGCTATTTTTGTCGCACTTTGGGCTGTTCTGGTATTTTAAACTGGCCTGTTAGTTTACAAATTGCGATATTCTTCCTCTTACGCTTCCTTGGCAATGAATATTCTTTTTCTTTATTTAGTTGTTTTTAACTTTTTGTTTATTTTTGGTTGCCGGCCAGCTCTTTTATATACCGTCAATTACAAAAATCAAGGGAAGGGAGAGACCTTGAATTGTTAGTAATTTACAAGTATCTTTCGGGGGATTGTGTAGCATATTGAATGATAATTCAGGTTAAGTGGCTAATTTTTTTGTTTCTAAAAACTCACTATGCACGCGCAAACCGGTCTGGCTGGTCGGAACAGTATAGGTTTACTTTGCTAACTTATAAACAAATAAAAGAACAAACAAAACAAACAAAAAGAAAATTTTGAAACAAGTATCAGCGCTACCATAATGTTAAATTATTTTATTTGCGTGCATTATAATTTATAATTAAAACAAAAAAAATAATCGTCCTATATAGTTCTCCTATTCCTATTCCCAACCAACCCTAATGTATTCTTCCGGAAATATCACTAAAGCGTTAACCGAACGAAAGAAAAAATATGTTTATAAGCTCAATTAAAACCAAAAATTTTAAGAAAATTATTTTAATATAAAAGTAATATAAATTAATTTGAATCTTTACTTTTTTTTAAATTTTAATTGAATATAACTTGTGAAGAAAAATTGGTAATAGATCTAAAAAATATTGTTGTGTGATTTAGTTAAATTACAAAAAAATAAGGCAACATTATTAGTCACCTGGTGTTTCCCACGAAGAATACGCATTCTTCCAGGTTCATACACTCTTCTATGTTATATTACTGTTATATTATTATTATCAGTATTTATAGTATGTTACTTCTATCATAATTTTTTTTTTGTCAATTTTTCAGTATATTTTTTGTTATAGCCATTACTTTGCTTTAAAGTTTATTACAAGTTTTATTGTTTTCTGAACAGTTTATTTTAAACACTTATATATCTAGAGTGTTATCACAAACATTTTTGGAAGCTCTTGGGTTTTTGAAAAGTGGAATTGTATCTCTGAAATTGTAAATTCGAAAGATGTTTGGCAATCAAATAGTTTCTGCATTTTGTGTAAGAGCCACAGGAATATTTCTTAAGTTTGTTTTTTTAACTTCGATTTGAATATTTTTATATATTTTAACTCATTTTACCTTATATTTTCACGTATTGGTATCTTGGATTTCCTTTTCAGGCTTTATATATATTAATTGTCAATTATTTTTTTGATTTTATGATTATCAGTCTTTAATGCAAGATTGATATTTTTTAGAGTTATTGACATATGCTAGGTCGCGAATTGTTAAATATTTTAAGCTTTTCAACGCACTTTCATAACTCAATTTTATTATTGTTATCATTATCTTTTGAGCTTCTGCTTTTAGTATTTTTTATCACATCCTGTTTTATTTTGTTTTTTTCTTTTTTTAAGCTTCATATATTTAAATGAATGTTTTTGGAAAAAAAGCAAAACAATTGTATTGATAGCTTGATAGGTTTCAATCTGCCTTTTATCACTTTTCATGCATTTCTTGCGTTTTTATGCTTCTTGCATTTTTTGTGTGTAGCGTGGTAAAGTTATATGATCAGCGTGTAAATTATCACCGATAAAATTATCTAGATAAAATTGAAGGAGATTGCAGTGCGATTCCAAGGGAAATGAAGAAACCAATTGAACATTATCAGCGTACCTTAAAACATTGCTGGCCTTAATTATCGACGGAAGATCTTTGATGTACATGAGATATAGCAAGGGTTCCCAAGTTGATGGAGTGATTAGTCGATGACAAACTAATCACTAAAGATAACGCGATAAGCACGCAAGAAATTTGTAATGTACGGCGGTTAGAGAGACACAATAGGCATGAAAACCTAGAAAACTTTGAATTCATGAAAGTTTGAATTAGGCTCGAGCGATTGTATCAATAAGGTGGAAAATAACAGAGTTACAGCATTAGCAAGCGTTTAGAGCATTTCCTGCGTTAATTGATTCCTCTCGTCGATTTGCTATCTCAATAAACTAGTACTCTCGTGAAGTAAAAATTTGAGTAAAGTAAGATCGCTTTTAGTTAAGAGAAAACGTAATTATAATCTAACGATATAAATATGCATAACGACTTGAAATTGCTTGTGGCGCTAGCTGCTGCTGTAGATTGAATTGGAGCGGGTGCAGCTCTTAACGTCACTTGCTGTCATGGTACCCAAAGACAAATACAATTTGGCTTGGTAACCTTTATTTTTACTTAAAAAACCTGACACTAGAGTAAAATTAGTTACGTGGCGAGGTGTGAGCACTATCCACCTCTGTACAACGGGAATGATGGCCACAGAACGACAAGCGGAATGTACTCGTTGGGCCGGGTGAATGAATACGAATACATCTGCCTTAGTACTTTTCACAGACATAACCATCATCCAGACTAACATTTGCCACATCAATGCTGTACCCTTTACGAGGTTCCACTGTTCCCTTTATAACGGTGGACCCGGTAGGGTGCTCTGAACACAAGAGAAGGATTCATAAGAATCCGAAAGCTGTACAGTTAGGGGCACACGCGAGAACAAAAGATCTTTACGTCGCGGTACAGATTACCCATTCAATTAATAATAATGACAAAATCGTTTAATCGATTTATAACGGCGAGGATATCCGCAATGAATCTTGCAGAGAACATTTTCAATATGCCCAACTCAGTTTCAAGTATTTTAGCATATTTATATAATTTTAAGCAAATTTACTATTATTATTATTATGCGATATTTTAAACGTTACTTCACGATATTTCGCCTTAGAAAAGGACATTGCTTTTTCCATATACGCTTTTTAATGTTGTTTCTGCCCAAATTTGGGAATACCGAGTTGTCCATGACAGATCATGGCACATGGCCAAAAAGATGACATGAGCAAGGGGGTGAAAGGGAGAGAAGAAAAAAATTATTGTTTTCGGGACCTTGTCATGCAATGCAAGCCTTAATTTTTAATTGATCCGAAAGCACCTTAAAAGTCAACCGTTATACATACGCCTGAAAAGTTAATCTATGGGACGCGCAAGAACATTTTAATAATTACTACCGAATATTGAGTGAAATCTGATTTTTCGCTGTCCAAAAAAAAACCGAAAATAAATTTATGAATAGTAGAAAATTGGAGGAGATTTGTGAAGATCAACTAGCAAAGATAGGCCATTTTTCTGACGAATATAGAATTCGTGAAAAGTTGTACAAGTATATTCATTATGATTTTATATAATGTTGTCTAACTCTGGGGTTTGTGAAAAGATGTTGTAGTAGTGAAGCTTACTACCTTGATTAACTTGTAACATTACGACTAAATTAAATTGCCATGTTTTAACACGATAAATACTACATTTTCCTAAACGGACATAAATGCGAGAAAAGCGAACTATTAGTATTAATGTGTCTAATTTGGAGTTCTAAAGCAAAAATGCCTGTGAGCACAATCGGAAAAGCGAACGGCTAATGCATAAGGTCACTTTTGACTATACTAATTAATATTAAAACCTACTATCAATAATATAAGCAGAAATAAAAATAAATAAAAAAATAATAATTATATTTATTAAATAACAATTCCTGTACAAATAAATAAGAGAAAAAAAAGCATGTACACTAGCACAGAGGCATACCTACAACTAGTACAGAACCAAATTGCAAGTGAACCCCTAAGTCACTGCAAACAAGCAAAAGCTTGGCAAACGATACGGTAAACAACACCAATTCACATTTTAATCATAATGACATATTAAGGTTAAAAGTTTGTTTAAACACAACATAGACAATTCACGCGTATTAAGCAAAATTGTGTCGATAGACTTTATATAATCCGATATTGAGATTAAATCATCATAAGACAGACATCATTCAGGTTTCTGCAAACAACTCTAAAAGGGTTACACAGCTCATAATTATATTTACATTGACTCAGCTTAATGAACATGAAGAGGCGTTTAAGGACTTTAAAGATTTCTTACCAAGCAATATGGACGAATCGCTAGTACCGTGTAGTATACTTAAAGGGCTCTTAACGAAATGCGACTAGCTCGCCGAAATTAAGGGGTCCATAAGAGATATTTGCCCTACAGAATTTTTATAATTTGTATGTGTTGTAAGTGGAAGTGTGGTGTAAAGTGTAAGCTTACTTCGGCAGCCAGTAACAAACAAAGCAAATTGGTTAGAAAATATTTTAATAATTAAAATAAACAATATGTATAATAAAATTAATGGCAAATATGTATATGACAAAATCTCTAATTAATGTTTATATAAAAAAAAAATGTGAATTAAAAATTAATACTAAATAACTATCTTAATTAACAATATAATTTGACTCACCTATTTAAAAATTCGCAGAATGTACATTCGTGTTTTTAATAACAAGAAGAATTTTAATAATTTTTTATTTTTTTTTATACAAAAAAACACTTTGTTTCAAATTGACGTCAGGAAAACTGTTAACACTACCAATCATTGTGTGTGATGTGACCAATCATTTCGAAGGACTTGAACATGCGTTGCAGTCTATTGAGTGCCTTTATTTTCAAATGCGATAGGAGTTCTGCTGCGCAGATGCAGAGGAATTTATGGTATCCGCGCGCCCTGTCTCAACAGTTTAAAACGTATCCGTAACGTTTTTAACAAATTTTACAACTGTTATTATTTTTATTATTAATTAATATGAATTAATTTGAAAGTCTTAAAGCAAAAATTTTCTATTCGCAATTTAAAAACATTTTTATTCAAAAATTGTAAACGTCAACATTTTTTTTGTCGGATTTTAATGACTAATCACTATCAACCCAAAACAGAACTGTCTCGATTGACGAAAAAAATCCAATCACAAAAAAAGCAATCGCCTACTCATTTTCCTACAACCAATAATCAATCTCAGGCATAAGAGTGATTCTCCGGTTTTTAATAAAAGTTTTGATTAAATACGGTTAAAATTGTCTCAAAAGCTAACAAATACTTTGCAAAAAATAAATATAAAAATAAATACTAGCGTAGCGATACGGTGTGTAATGTTTTTTTGTTTTGTTTTTTTTTGTCAAGAGCTAAAGCTCTAATTTAAATGGCTGTTCTGTTCTGTAGAACAACAATAACAACAATATCAATTAAAATCATAAACATCAGTAACGTCAATAATATTAAAAATAAATATGGCAGCAAAACTCCTACCAAACTATAAATAAATTAAAATTTAAAATCAACAGCATCCAAAATACTAACAAGGCCACTATAAAATGATCCCAAGAAAAATTGGTTTGTTTTATATGGCTACCTCTTTGAAAAATTCATCTCACACAATAGCAATAATATGATTGCGAAAATGTGAAATTGATGATTTGAATTTTCATCAAAATTAGTCTAAGAAAGAAAATCCTAAAAAAAGGTGACAACCAGGTATACATTCATGGTGCGCTACCTGCGTCATGCAGCTGGCGAAAACTTAACAACAATTGCCTGAAATTAATTGGAAAACCGAATTAATGGATTAAAAACGTCGCGATGAATTTCGGTAATGGTAACTTACTTGTAATAGGGTATATAAGCAGAATATTTGACGAAGGCAAAGACAGTCGAAAAGTGAATAGCAAGGTGAGTCGAGAAGGTAAAGTCAAGCGAGGTGAATTGCAATATTCGAACGAACAAGACCAGAGCGCGAATTAAAGCACTGCAAATATTAGTTCCTATGAATAGTTTGTAAATAAATGTCCTAATGTAAATGAAGCCTTTACTGTTCTCAAAATTACAATTCAGCGGTACGAACTTAATTCCAAATGAGTTAAATAAAAAAACGTAAAGCGACGAAAAGACGGTTTACGTTAGTAAACAAACTCGTGTGCTTTGTGTTGAATCGTTTATATTATTGGTATTCTTCACTAAAACAACAATTATAGATTAAATGCCAACATCTTTAATAACAATAGCCATAACAGTTCAGTGTGTAACATCCACACAGTATTATCATAGACGACTGTTAGCTAAAATCCAGAGTGAGGGGCAATGCAAAAGTTGCGAATTAACATATATCACCTAAATATATCATCCGAATAATTGTTCTATTGCTGACTGTGTGTTGCGATAGCATAACGAAAATATACGAAATTTAACGGCTGACATTTTGGTCATATCATTAACAAAATTGGACGGATCTTGTCCAAATTCCGGTCAAAAGGATGTAAATATTCGCAGAGTGTTTAAGCAAGCGTCACCAGGGTTTAACGAAATCTGCAAGAACCTAATTAATTTAACTGTCAAATTTCACAGTTATCATGAGTTTTTTAGAACTTCGTCGTTCCAACCAGGCTAGCTGATTAATCTTGCTGATACGCGAATGATACAATTACCACTTAATTTGTTGATGTCCTATGTCATCTGCATTGTCAATGTACTCACTCAATGACTCTCTGACCTTTCTGATTTAAATAGTTCAATCGGTTGGTGGTTATGCTGATTTGTTACATAGTGGTACATTTAGCAGCAAAGCTTCTATTCAGTTGCTCTTACTATTTCTCTTATTTACTTGCCATATTCCGGCGGGAATCATGGCGGAGAGGCATCCAAAGTTGCGCGGTGCGTGAGATCGCGTAACCAATAGCGCGACTGATTGAAAGAATGACGGTGCGAATATTGTGGCTCAAAATTCTCAAGAGACTGCATCCTCTTTGAGGTTTGCTTCATTTTTTGGTACACCCTTTACTTCTGATCTTAACATAGCCGTTCGACCAATATATGATGGGACAGTAGCCAAAGCTGCCATAGCTTTTCCTGCACGACACCTAACTTCAACAAAGATGGAGGTGATAAAATGGCCTAGTGCGTCTAGTGCTGCTAATAATTTTGAAGAGGTAGATAGTTGATATACGTTTGATAGGATAGTTACAATGATTGGATTAAGTCAAAAATTACCGCTCACGATGTAGATACGGCTAGCATATTGAAAATTACTTCTATTAGACCTGAAGAGATAGCACCATTTAAAATCCTATTCCTGCCACCTCTCCCGGTATGCTCAACTCCACAAGCGGACGCTCTCCAAAAGGCTAAGAAGAGTTCGCAATTGAAGGAAAAAACTGTTTACAAAATATAAGAAAACAGGCTTCATCCTAAAATTGTTGGGCTTTGTACGTTCACGCATTTTAATAACATTGTATCTCCCACTGTCTCTGCCATTTGTAGGAAGTTTAGTAATTTCTTCAAATAGTCTTACGCTTCATGTCTTTAACAACATAATGTAAGCCTGTGTGTGGCCCATAAGGTACAAAATCTTGCGTTTTAAGATTTTGTTAATAAGAATGTTCTTCAACACTCTTATTAACGCTTCTTTCTGTTTAATTCCCCCTAATAAAATCGGGGTTATAAACAATGTTGAAAATTACAGAAGAAACGTTAAACTGGGCGCTCAAATTATTTAAACATCTATAAGTGTAACTAAAGAATTTTCGCACAGTTAATTAAAGTTTTTAAGAAAGTGAATTATTTTAGTTATTTATCTATCTGCGTACCGTGATCCACTCCAAGTTCATTAATTTCTTGTTCTTGTTCTTATTTAGCTTGCTTGTGTTATGGTGATCTGTAGAGCCCTAGTTGGCAGTATTCGAACATGTCTTCCTGTTTGTGCAAGAAAAAGCTTATAAAGGCGAAACTGTACCCAATGTTCCAAACGATATCATACGGATTTTGCTAAGATTTCACAAGAGAAGTGTGCAACGCTACTTAAAAATTCGATGCTCTCCTTTAGCTGCTCGAGTTGTTTAAACTTTTCGTGGTAGACATTCTAGACATCCTACCTCAGCAGGTTTTTGCAGTCGATTGGCTAAATAACACGAAATTTCAACAAAAGGTATCAAGAGTTCTATAGTAGTGTCGATGAAAAGACTAAGAATGGAGGAATTACACTGGCGCATTAGCAATTTGTAAGGAACCATGACGGTGATGGAGAATGAGCTGCAAAAAAACCATTGTTTGCAAATAATGCAGAGCCGCTTTCCTCAATATTATAGTTGTACTGTCATTATCACAGCAGGATTGCCGGCGCAACTCGTGAATCTTTCGATGCACGTGATTAGAATTACGGGTTACCGTAGTTAAACATTTCGAATGCAGACATTAACTATTGCACTTACCTAAATAAGAAGAATGACATTTTGATGAAATTTAATAGCGTGGTTGCCCAGCATATGTTACGGAAAAACTATCTTACCACACGTACGATAATTCTTTCAGACACATTGCAGATGAGATATGTTCCCGAATCTATGCCAATGAGCATCTACCGCCACTTTGCCTGTAGCTGAACGAAGATGAAGAATATGATAAAATTTTCAAATTCAAGATCTTCAACAAGGAATTGTCCAAAGCAAATCTTACAATCAATGATGGCACTGTGACTTCGTATGAATATTTACATATTTCTGATCAACCATAATGAAGTGTAATCTTTCCGCTGCATCTTGTTTATCTTTTTTATTGTATCGCAACTTTTCTTGGTAAATTTATTGTAGTTGGTTTTCTATATATTGGATTCTATATATTGAATTGGAGTATTGTTAAGAGAACATTGAAGAGAAATTTGGAACACATACGGAACCTTCATAAATTTAAGTAAGTTAATCTGATTGGTGGATTTCTTGCAATAATCTTTTATTACACTGCGTATATTGTTGTACTGAATTTTATTAATAACCTTGTCTCATTCTGTCTCGCTCTGCCGTAACTTTATTTTAATGTCGCTCGGCTCAAATCTCGGCCTTAATCTTAACGTTGCACATCTGAACTGCCAGAATATTAGGCCTTCTAACAAGTTTATGAAACTCGATAAGCTTGATAATCGTCTTGAAGGTAGTTTATTTGATATTTAAAGTTATTAACAAATGATATGATATGATAAATTAAAAATTTCTCAGAATGCTTGTACGCTGATGTGGTCGTAAACATCAAATCGTAAACAGTTTATACCTGTGACTGACTCTAACTCTTCTCTAATTGAGGCCATGTCTGCTGTATCTCAAGATTCTACTTTGGGCTCCCTGCTATTGAACTCTTCGTAAATGATCTTGATGATTGGGTTGATAACGATTGGGCTGTATTGCGTGTGCAGATGACGTCTTTCTGCTTTATAGAGATAATGCAAATAATTTACATTCTTTCGGAAACAATATAAACGAGTATTTAGCAATTGGTATCTCCTGGATGATAGATATTCTGCCCGTGCTGGGTCAATCAATCTCAATAAAAAAATATCTGGGTACTGCATTGATTTTGTAGATTTAATGCAACGTCTTAGAGTTACCGTCGACGGCAAACTGAACTTTGCCCCCCACGTTGACAATTTTTCTACTAAAGTTTGTCTTATACTGTGACAACTGTACAATGTAAATCTATATCTGTCTCTAAGGGTAAACATACTATTGCGCATTCGTTCCTCATGAAACATGATGACTATTGTTTACAATTTTTTTCTGTGTGTCCAAGATATAACTTATCATCATTTAAACTTGATCTCCAAACTTGCGAATGAACGACTGCAGTTTTCTAAACGGAATATAAAATCTTTCGTACTAAGACCACTAACTATTTGTACTCATCATCAGAATGATCTTTTAGTGTTCATGTTGCTAGATATTGGAATGTCACTGAGTTTGGAATCCTTCGATGAGTCTTTAAATACATTTAGAAGAAAATTGACCGCGCTGTTAAACTCATAATTTATGTTTTGCTGCTGGCAGGAACTGATAGTTACCGAGTTTATGGAGCAAGATGATTACATTTTCGGCCGATTTGTATACTCACTTATGTTGTAGTCCCTTTTTGCACATGCAATATATCTATGTAACTAGGTAGTAGGCCTGCGGCTTTATAGTTACTTTATGAATGAATAAATAAACTGAAACAAAAATGAATAGACTTCAACCGTGAGTCGTGTCTATTTTATCGCCCTCTCCACATACTTTTGTAGGTGTGACAACTGCCAAACCTGCTGCAGTTTATTTGCAATAAATATAGCAATTTCTCTGAGCGTACACAAACTGGTGTTGTTTACGCAGAGTCTTAAAAGGCCTTTGATAGGGTTGATCAAAAATTCTTTTACATAAATTGCGTTGTACTGGTTTCCCTACGAATTTGGCTGCGTGGTTTAAGTCAATCTTACTGGCCGTACAAAACATGTTTTCTCTCACTCTTGTACACCACGGTCTATGAAAGTTATATCCGATGTACCGTAGATGAGCCATTTAGGTACGCTGGTTTTTCATTTATCGATTCCCGACCTACTATCCTGTCTAGAATCTTTAAACGTGCTTATGTTTGAAGATTATGTCAAGTTATGAAGTCTTCTAATGCCCTTAACGATGCCAAATGTGTGCGTCCTAGTCTATCGGAATTATGTGCATGGCATAAATATCAAAATGGATGCTAACAATAATGAGATGAGCAATAAAAAGAACACCTAAAGCAATTAGGAAATCTCAGGAGAAAGTGAATACAAATAACCACAATGCATAAACAACATATTTCAATTTGAATATCTTTATCAAAAATCAACCATCTTGCATTTTCAATATCGTGTAGTGCATGAAGGCAAAAATGCTCAGTAGTGATGTGCTTAATATAGCAAAAGAAGCGACCTTTGTGTATCAATAGCCCGTCATCGTCTAATTGTATAGAATTTAAATCAATCTCGGAAAAGTAGTTTCGTGAATGAAAATAGTCATAAACCGCGTGTTACTGTAGGTTGTTCCTACCTTTGATCATTTAAAACAAACTTATCAGTTATTGTTATGATTCAGTAAAATTATTAATTGTGTCCTCATTTTGATCAAATTTCTCATCACAAAGCTTTCCTGGATTCATTGATTATTGTATAAAATTGTTATAGAATTTTTCGTAATATTTTTTCATGCCAGTGGATAGGGATTATATTAGTTTATCCTGCTTAGTTCAGCTGATTGAAAAAAAGAAACTTTCAAATATAACAAAAGAAAATTGGATTATAGCGATAAACGTTTTTCCGTTAGTTCTCAAATGCCAACTGGTTTCATGCCTGATTTTCGTTTATTGTCCGTCGTCTATAGTATATTTCCGCAACATCACAAACGTATGTCTATCCACTCTGCCACAGTCCGTCCTGTCATCGCGTCCTTATCTTTAGCTTTCCTGACCTTACACTCTCCTACCTTTACAAAACCATTAAAAGCTTGTCCAATGCTTTGTAGTTATTACAAATATTAAGAAAAACGAATATCAAATCTATGATGACGCGTAAAAATAAACATGAAATTGCATATGCTAAAATCCTATTGCATTAGACGAAGTAGCCAAGTATATACAATACTTATTTATTTACTTATTTAGTTATTTATTTATTTTACTTATACATGAAACTCAACTAAAACAAATGACAGTCGAATTCAATTGACTCTTAAAGTAAATCTTAAATTAATTAATATTAAAACTTTGTATAAGTATAATAAAACCAATAACAAGGAAAGAAAAAAAGAACAAAGAAAAGAAGCATGTACACGACTAGCACACCCACAAGTGGAGAATATGTAATATTGTGTTTTGAAGTTAACATACCTTATGGTATACATAAAAGTGTATATATACGAACAGTAGGTACTTATAAAATTTAGTTAGTTTTCCTTCCATCGTTTATTTGGTATTGAAAGATTCTGAATTAAATGTTCACCAATTTCTTCAATAAATTTTAATGAAAATATCATATGAAGAAATATAAAGAAATGTCAGAATATTCTACACTGTTCTAGAATATATTTTAGAATGTTCTGCAGTTTATTGGACAACACAATAAGTGGTATCTGACGTGAAAAATTACCGAACTATGTGGAATGTACGTGTAAGTAAAATTAGTAAATATATAAATAATAAGTAAATTAGATAAAGCCAAATTATTTTTACAGTATAACTATTCAACAAATAATAATTTTAATAGGCTTTAAAAATAACAAATTTCTTCATGTTTCTTGTTATAAAGTCTTTGACCAGTTCATATAGTGAACGTTACGTTGAACTTAGTGTCAATTTAGAGTAACAACAATAACAAATTCATAACAAAAATTTTAAATATAAGCAAAATTCTCCGTTCACAGCGACCACGCAATTAAGAATGCTACTATAATGGATGAAAGCAGTGATGGTTAAGATAATAACGGACAAGTGGCTGCTTCGGCTATATTTAATCAACGTCGACAAACTGCAACACCAAAAATGTTTCAAAACAGAAGACAATAATTTGACAACAAACATTTATGTGCATTAAAGAAAAATAACTACAACAATAGCAAGGGAGAAAGCATCAATGCTTAAATTCCAAATACAAACAGCAACAATGCTAGTACACCAAAATAAATAAAAGCTAAAAACAGCAAAGCAACAATTATAAGCGCCTCTTCTTCAGCCCTTCAAAACCGTAGTCGTTTTGTTACTCTTCATAACGGGAATAATGAAACGAAGTCCGAGGATGGGCCGCCTAATAACAGCAACAATAATGTCCTCGTCTTACATTTATTCCAAACTTTGCTGGTATTAAAGTTATGGTGAAATCTTTTCCTAAAATAATTCTTATGTCAGATTTTAGTTATAAATCTTTAGAAGATGAAGAAATTGGATTAATGGTATAAAATTTTCAACCATACAGTATGCTGGTTGCCAACTTAAATCACAAAAAGGCCAAATTTCTAATCTACTAATTCACACAACAACGATCGTATGAAGGCGTTATAAAAAAATACAGTGCTCAATGCCCATGACATAAAAAAAAAAAATAGGAAGAACAAACTTTTCAAAACATTTATGAAAAGTGGTTCTGCATAACACCATTTTGCCTATTCTCCTGCAAAGCATAGATTTAATTATCTCAACCACCAACATTAGTGCAAATAACTTTATTTGATAAAATCCTTTCTGCTTGTTAATCCTAAATATTTTTTTAAGTTTGTCAACTCCAAAAGAAAAATCTTAATTTATTCCTCGCAATGATATTGAAACCTTAAATCTCTCTGCTAATTCCGATTTAACTGTAAACTATCCCGATATCTAATTCGGGTTTGATTCCTAACTTGATAATTTCCCAGAATGAAAATATTTAGATAGATAAGGTCTCTAAAATATAGTTCTGCGCTTAGTCCTGATGCGATTCCATCATGTTTACTTAAATCATGCTCTGTCAAGTTAAATGGTGTTATCTCAATGATTTTTAATCAGTCTTTGGAATCATGTGTTTTTCCTTTGTATTGGAAGAGGAGTTTGCTTATTCCAATTTACAAATGGAAAAATAGACATCGAGTTAAGTACTATAGAGACATCGCCAAGTTGAATGTCTTGCCTGAATTGTTTGAGCGAAATTTTACTCAGCATTTAGCTTTTGCTATCACATCTTATATTTCTCCATTCCAGCAAGACTATCGAAAAGGAAGAACCACTGTCACGTATGTTTTAGAGTTTACTTACCATGTTTTCAAGGCTTTTTCTAGTGGTTCTCGCACGGATGTCCTATGTACCGATTTTAGTGAAGCATTTTACTTAGTTAACCATAGCTTATTGGTTTTCGAACTCTATGCCTCCCCTTCCTACATCGTGATATGGATAAGCGATTATTTGCATAACGAATCTTTCAGAGTTCTGTTTAACTTCATCATTTCGGATGAATGTCCCGTGACTTCTGGCGTACCTCAAGGCAGCCACTTATAATTTATACATTAATGATCCCCTCTCGGCGAATTAATCCAGTCAGATTTTAATGTACGCTGACGATGGTAAACTTTTTTCTTCCTTCTCCTCGGAATGGCAATCCTATCAGCTTAAAATTGACGTAAAGAATTTGGTTAGATAGTGCTCGTTAAATTTTATGAAATTAAATCTAAGTAAGTGCAAGAAGCTTTCTTTCTTAAGAGGCAAGTCATTCAGTATTGATTATTTCGTTGACTCTCATAAGTTGGAAAACGTTGATTCGTTCATAGATTTAGGGGTTCTATTCGACCAAAGACTACGTTTTAATTTGTACATTGAGCTCTCTTTGGGTAAAGCTAACTTCGCGATAGGTTTCATTAAGGGGTGGTTCAAAGAGGTGAAGGATCCTTACATTACAAAAAGTCTATACATGTGTTCAGTTAGACCAATACTTAAGTATGCGTCTGTTGTGTGGTCTTCTATCTTTGTAGATTCAGTTGAGTTCAAAAGCAATTTTTGCTGTTTGCCCTAAGGAATTTGTGTTGGGACCCGCTTGTCTGTTGGCCTCCTTATGTAAGTACGGTGCTTCGGCTATCGTTACCGTAACTGGAGAAACGTAGATTTATTCTTGGTGTTGTACTCTCAATTTGTCTACATTACTTGGTGCGATAAACCTGCAATGTCCCTAATCCCTTTTCTAGGGACCTCATCTACATAAAGCTTAGTCAATGTAAATAAATTTACCAGTTTTTCAATCCGTTCAGAGTCTTTTGCAGAAACCTTTAATGATAGCTATCACTTAATTTCAATATCGCACTCTTTAAAGTCTATCAAAACAAATATGCTTAACATGCGCGATTTACCTATGTCGTATTTAAACTAACTTGCAATCTTAACATCCCACTTCGATTCGAAAATCAACTAGTGTTGTTTACTATTATCGGTTGCTAAGCGTTGGCATGTATGCCATGCATTAGAGCTCCACTTGTAACTTGGTTCCGTACCGGTTGCAAGTATGCCTCTGTACATGCTTTTTTTTTCTTATTTATTTATACATGAATTATTTACAATTTAATTGTTTGTGTTTTTTTTTTGTTCTTTTTTTACTTCTCATTACATACTTCATACTAGTTTGTGATATTTATTAGCATAAGATGTATTTCTAAGAATCAATTAAATTCGACTATAACTTATTTTATTTACCTTTCATGTTTAAGTAAGTCTACTTTTAAAGTTTTTTTTTATAGTAGTCACTAATAATATTTAGCGTAAGATTTATATCTAAGTCTTAATTTAATTCGGCTGTTAATTAATTTTAGCTGAATTTGATATGTTAGTAAATAAATAAATAAACATGCCATTCAAGATGATGGACACAAACTTAACCATGTCACTTAACTTCTGAGTATTGTTGGATGCTCTTTTTTTTCTCTTTGTTTCTTTACTAATTTCGGAGAGCGAAACTATGGGGTTCCTTGGTTTACCCATAGATGTGCCGAAACCTTCACCTCTTCGTGGTGCTCCCTATAAAACATTTTCTGTTGCATATGGCTCTTTTTTCCCTCTCGTTTTAAGAGTCGCACAGTCAATGGCAAAGAAAGGTTTAAGGCTTCTATCTATAACCTAGCAATAGCTTTTTCTCATTGGAAAGCGGAAGGGGTCTAGTCGGAAGGGGCTTTCTTTTTTAATAAAAAGGAAGCATTTCTTTCCCTATTAGGTTCTCTTGGTGGAGGTCATCTAATGATGACGGGCTGGGGCACAGCTAGGTGTGTGTGCTGTGCGACGACAACCTTGGAAGCATTATTTTTCGTTGAGGAAGGATAGTTAGGCTTGGCCGTCCGGGACGTGTGGAGAGTCCAAAGGCAAGAGCGAAAAGCCTACAGTATGAGATCACCCAAAGCTGTATAGCTTGGTGTAAGTTCTGGTTTGAACGATAAGCCAAGAAGTTAAAAGGTGTCCACGGGGGTCAGGTTGCCCAAAGTAGGATTGCTCTGGCAGGAAGATGCACACAACCCACCGGAATGCCGGAGAATGCCTTCTTGCCTGACTGCTGGGTAAGGACCTTCGGGGAGTATTCGTGGTGGCTGTGGTTACCCCAAAGTCTCGCGGGGAGCTCTTGAAGAGGTGCTTAGATAGGCCTCGACGTAGACCACTAAACGAGAATTTGGCCCACACCCATTTTCTATTGCGGTACTTCAGGGTAGAAAGGCCCCCTTCAATGGGGATTGTTTTTCTCCCTGAGGGGTCGTCAATCAACTTACCTCGATTGCCGATGGTTGTAGGCAACCCGTCTGATTAAGACTTATGTCAGGTGCAGACATAAAACACACAGACACATCTGTCACTTAACTTCAATACCTTCCTCCATTGCCAGTCAATAAAATATAAAAGTTTTAATGGTAAGACTGATTGTAACATGCTACCCACTTGAATAGATAGAAACATTAATCTAAACGTACCCATTAAAGCGGCAATGGAATTAAATGGTGTGGTGTAGTGGACATTTAGTAGTCCGATTCATGAAGCTGGATTTTTATGAACACCTACTAACGCAAATGAAGGTCATCAAAATCAATATATCAAAGATGAAAACGGTTTATGGAGCAAGACAGATAAAGACAAAGCCGAAACGTTTGCTTTATATTCAGATAGAACCTTGCAGCCTCATAATTTATAGACTGTAGTAAAATTCTAAGATAAACCCCATCCGATGGAATGGCCAATCAACTATATTTCACCTCTGGAACTTCGGTAAGAAATAATGAAACTTAATTGCAAAAAATCTCCGGGGTACGATTGTATTAACTTGTTCAAGAATCATCGAAAAGGATAATTATATTACTTACACTGATATTCAATTCAATTCTTGAGACCAAACCACTTTCCTTCGCATTACAAATGTGCAGAGATATTAATGATACCTAGACTAAGAAATGTTGTTGCATCATATCGACTAATAAGTTTGTTAGTTACATTTTCCGAAATAGTTGAAAAATATTTCTGAACAGAATGTTACCGGAGTTAGAAAAACTTAATGTAATACCTGAATAGAAATTTCGATTCAGGCATAAGCATGGTACACCCGAACAATGCATAGTTTTTTATATACGAGATGGTTTGGGAAACGATAAATATTGTTCAAGGATAGTTTTAGATATACAGCAAGTATTTGATAAAGTCTGGCGCACCGGATTGTATTATAAATTAAAAAAACAATTTCCAACACATTTTTACCCAATTCTAAAATCGTATCTTGGTAGTAGAGAATACTATGTAAAAGTAAATATAGAATTTTTAGAAATTTATGATGTTCAAGCTGATGTACCTCAAGGTAATGTTTTAGAATAAATCTTATGCACAATGATTACATTTGACATGCCTCTAGCACATAGTAGTTTAATCGCAACGCTGCAATACTAGCTACTAGTACACATTCCAGCAATGTCTCAATTCAGATCCAACGAAAATATGTTTCGGTTTCATGTAGTTAGAAAAATAGAAAATAAAGGTAAAACGTAAAATCTACACTTGTAACATTTAATTTATGTCGAGCAAAGTGTCGAAATGTATCCCTTAACAATTGCGGCATTCCACAAAATGATAACGTTAAATACTTAGTATTAGATATAGATCGTAGACTCACATGGACAACTCACATAAAAGCTAAAAGACAACAGTTAAACATTAAAAGAAACGCCTTCATTGGTTATTAGGTCCACAATCCAAACCATATGTATAAGACACTTCCAAAACCAATTTAAATCTATGGGATACAATTATTGGGAACAGCCAGTAATTCCAATATTGAAATCTAATGAAGATATCAAACTAAAACTATATTAAAACAAAATATTAATAATTCACTTATAATCACTTCAATCTACGCCAGTTTTTAATATTACGTCGTTTCTTATTCCTATCAAAGCATTTTAACAATCTTTTATGATTCATGAATTGATTGAAATTGATAAATAAATTAACAAAAAAAAGTACGTTTTTTTGCAGACCTCCCTTCATCCGTTTTCCGCGTAATTTAATAAAAATAATACAACTATATCTCCATCCATTTTCTATACGTTATTTTTTAGATTTTGTTGCAGTTTTTAAAAATTTATTCTTTATACCATTGCATTTTGCTTTGCTATTAATATGTATATAATAAAGTGATCTATTGAAGAGTAGGCCATAAATATGTTATGTTTCTTGTAGTCCTCAGATTTGTGCTTAACACGATAACAAAAACGATTTTATCGTTCCTTGACGGAAACATATAGTTAGTGATTTGGAAGTCACTGTGCTCAGAATAAAGTGATATAATACGTGTTAGCGCATATTATACGTACTTTATCAGGGCTATTTATGCCATAAGAAAAACAGAAAATATGAGATCATATTAAAAAGTCTCCGCGGTTTTTTTTGACGGTGTCGAGTTTCTTTTTGTAGGCCGCTCTTTTCAAATGATTCCCAACTGCCATGTAGTTGATGTTTAGTGGCTGCTCTAATTCCTGACAACTTGCGCGCCAGTTGTAAAATTTCATCAACTTTTTCAGTGACTGCGAGATGCAACTTTGACATAATTTCCGGAATGGAATCGAAAAAACGACTCCTGGATCCTTCGTTCACTCTCAGCATTGTTAACGTATACTTCACAATTTTTTCGACATTGTATGCATATTTTACTTTTTGTAGTAAAAAAGCATTACGTAGCGTTTTTCTTCAGATATTTCAGGCACACATCAACTCTATCCCGGGGAAAAAAGTACGGAGAATTTTCAATATGACCTATTATGTAATATATAAAAATAAAATTTTAATTAATAAAACAAGCATCCTTTGAAATGTATTGGAAAGTTCTTCAAAAACTTTCTTTCTATGATCCAGGAACTAAAATCCAAATCCATAAAAAACACATGAAAGCCCTATAGTGAGCCACGGCCTACCAATAAATACCCCATAGCACTTCGTAGTTATTCATATAATGACTTTTCAATAAAGGCGTTATGTGGAAAGTGGCAAAACACGTCAGAATGTTAAATTTGACCAAAATAATTCAAATATTACGGAGTGTAGGTTGAACACAAGAAAACACGATAAGATAAAAGGCATGGTTTAGATGCATTCAGAATCGTTGTGCAGTCATCATCAATCATGGAACGGACCTCTCAAAAGACGAAGTAGTATGAAGCGCCGATTTGATTGATGAATCATATTTCGACGTTTGTGCGCATGGGCGATACACATGCACTCATTGTGTTTAGCGCTTAAGCCGACATTTACAATACCAATCGAATCAATAACAGCAATAATTATACTAAAAATATTCATTTAAATTTTTTATGAAACCAAATAGTTATTGTATAATAATTATTGCATAATACATTAAAGAAAATAAGAAGAACCAAGTATAAGCATTAAAGTCAGGCGAAGCTCTCATTAAATACCCTACTTGACTTTTAATCGCACAAGGCTTTATTAATTTGGTGATACCGCAAAGAGTTTATCTTCCTTGCATATGAACCCATACTTTTCATGGACGCTTGCATATGAGAAGAAGAGAAAAACATGAACTGACGTGGTCCAAATTTAGTAAAAGAAATATTTTCTGATTCCATTTAAACTTGCCCGCCCATCTTTTCTGCCCATGTATAATTCTATTTAACCTATTCGGTATGAAATTATAGAAATCTATAATTTCTATAAAATTTATAATTTCTATAATTTCTATAA
>CCAG010012357.1:0-46671 GCA_001077435.1 Glossina morsitans morsitans
CTATAATAGAAATCTATAATTTCTATAAAATTTATAATTTCTATAATTTCGAGTGGCAATATGGTTGATTTTTGCGGAAATTTCGCTTGTCAAAAGAGGCTGTAGAATACATTTTAGGGGAAAAAGTTGATCTGTTTGGCTCTTACCACGCACTTGCCGGGCGTTGGAGGTTATCAATGATCGGAGGGTAGTGACTTTTATTTGCCTTGCGCAGGCCACTTTTTCTGTTGTTGTATCAGAAATGATACGAAAATGGAAAAAAAATGGCGTGAAATGGACTCGGGTGGACATTACTTCCAACAGAAAGACGTGGTTCTATAGTAACTTTGGTATTCCTGGTGGGAAGTAACTAGGTTTTTTGCTCTTCTTGTTCTTGTAACACGCTGTTGTACAATAAAAGATTATTGAACTATTCCCAATATTTCTTGAAATGATTGGCTGCGTAGACGGAAGCCACATTTATATTCGTAAGCCCGCACAAAATGAACAAAACGAAAAGATAAAAATGGCCTGAATGGATTTGCGGTGAGTTAGTATACATACTGTTACGGAAATCCCAAGTCTAGCTCATTGCAGCTAATTAATTTTCCCACAAAATAAATTTCCTAGGCAGGGAAACACCAAGTGCACACTCGCGGCGCGTCATGCAGCTGCCGGCCCACGAAAAACATTAGCGGAAAAGCAGGTTAACGGATTAAAAATGAAGCCATGATCTTAGGTAATAGTAATATGCTTGTAAAAATATATATAAATAGAATATTTGCGGAAGGCAGAGTTAGTCGAAAAAGAATATTTGAGTTGAGAAGTCGAGAGTATTGCCAAAACTAAATTTTGAATAATTCTACTCTTAAGTAAATTGTATATAAATAAAAGAATCTTGAAGTGAAAACGTGGAAGTGTATTTCTCTTAGAACACCTACAATCTAGCGATACGACCGCATCCGAGAAAAGCGAATTTCGTAACAATACATACATGTTTTGCGTAGGCATATATAAATATTTTGTTCGAGCGGTTGGCGACCACATAAAAATTGTGGTTGTAAAGTTTTAATTTCCCTTATCAAGACAAATTTATTTTTACGACGTTGTCAACATATCGTCAGAGGCCTCGCAGTTGAAGCAAATATGTGAGGCCATAGAAAGCGCCATATCGTCTACACTTTCAAATTGAATTGTATTGAAATAAAGACATATATAGAATAAGTACGGGTTAAGATGTTTTGTGAAAATTCAAAAGTTTATTTATTCAATACAAAGTAGAATTGATTTGCAATGCATTTTAAAACATTGTATATTCCTTATAGGTAAACTCATATGTTAATGTAAAATATATTATATAAAATAAAAAGATATACATTAAAATTAAAGTTCCAGTTCACAAATCAAAGTTTCCCTAAGAAATGAAAATATGAAATTATATGAATTTTGCGAAGTTATTTCACTTAATATCATTTTATCAAAAATTCTATATAATGTTGTTTTCATTTACGTTTGTATGATTTTTGTACTGATTTTATCATGCTATTTGTTTATAAAACAAACAGACATGAAATTTGACCCTTATTTGGTCAAAATAAAATTCGAACGTCGAAAGCTATACATTATTTACAAGCAAACGGCTTTCAAGTTACGGCGGCCAAATGAGAGCAAGTTCTGAAATCATAATCAGTGAACGGGTAATAACTGTATTAAGCGTTAAACAAATTGAATGCAATTGTATCGTGCATTACTGCAGTGATTCCATACGGTAAACAATTTGAATATTGAGCTTGCATCGTATTATTGCAGCTAAATTATACGATTTGAAATTCCGACCGTATAAATATAAAATAATAAAATGTTATTGTAATTTTCGTAAACTTACTTTTTACTATCACGTTATATTTCTGTTTGGTGAACCCATTGAATTTAGCTTTGTTGTCAGCTGAGCCCATAGTCATTTCAACTCTTGACGTCTTTGAGCAATGCTTTGATAAAAGATTTGGCCATATCCTCGTGTGATGACAGACGCGGTTACTATTGTTCCTTTGTAATTGACTGGTAAGTACCACTGACGATTATTGAAATAAATTGTGCAAATTACCAAAAGAATACTTACACGTCGTTCTTTTAGTTCACGTTAACTTTGTTCAATTGCGCACGCACGAACTCCACTGACTACTTTTATTGTACTCATGAACTTTTTCGGATTCTTCCATTCTTTCATCTTTTTTTTTATGTTAAAAATGTTTGTTGTTTCTCATTATTTTCGTTTATTACAAATTTTATATAATTTTGCTTTTACTTACGTTAGTATGATTTTGTTGTTTACCATTTTGGTTGTTTGTAAAGCAGCAAACGTCAAATTTCCCCCTTTTTTCCCTATACTTTTTTTTTAAAATAAATATCGAAAGACAATAGCCACACATAATGCAATGCTAAACAGTTTTCAAGTCATGCCGTCGAGGCGAAAGCTTCTTGAACAAAAGACGCAGTCATAGCACTAGTGATTCTGTTCGTTTGTCAGCGTTTTTGTCACTTTCTATTAAACTTGGTTTTCCGATGGATTACTTAAAGTAGAAGTTTCCAATATCCATTTTAGGCTTAAACAGGACCGCTAGTTTATCAAAATCACAAAATGAAGCTTAAAAAAGTAAGATGCGGCCTTAAAAAACGGAGCAAATTAAAAATAATATATTAATATATTGTTTCAATATAATAATGACTATATTTATTTGATTGTAAAAAAGTTGTCAAAGGTACAATAATAATATGTGGAAACGACCAGAATTAAAAAAAAAAGTAAACAAATCCGCGGCAGATGAAGAGCTCACAGGAAAAATTGGCTATATATTTATATAGTAAGACTGGACCCAGCAGAAATACGCAAAAACGGAAAAAATAAGTACAAATAACTAAACAACTATATAGAAAACTATTTATTTCAAATAACGCAATTTTTATTTTCCAGTCGTTAACCCATTGGAGCAATGGACTAAGTCTAAGACTAACTTTAATATAAATACAAATTTGGCGCCTCTATATGTCCCAAATTTTTCAAAAAATCTACAAATATCTATAGTAATATAACTAAACATATTTACCTTAATCTCAACCTTTACCTACAACGAAAGATTTAAGCCGGAACTGGAGGATAAATATATTCGAAAAATTTAACTATCGCTGCTGCTTTTCGGGTGATTTTACATTGTATATGACATCGTCCCCATTATTTTTCATTAACCCTTGGCCTTTTCGGGATTGTACATGCACAGAAGTTATAAAATACACTTTCTCATGTCTGTCAAATAAGACAAGAGCAAAACAGCTATAATTTGGCGTTACTATTCGTTTGTGAGTAATAATGTTGATTATTCTGTGTTGCAGTTGTCTGAAAAAGCAACCCAAAAAAGTTCGAATTATGAAGGGAAATAATATATAAATATTAATATAATAGGTTATATTGAAAGCTCTCCGTGGTTTGAAGCCTCTTTTTATGGCCTGCTCTTTTCAAATGTTTTCAAACTGTCACGTGGTTTGATGTTTAGTGTCTCTGCACTTTCCTTACAGCTTGCGTCATCAACACCATCTCACGAAAAAAACCGAGGAGACTTTTCAATATACCATAATAATTTAATACATACAGTTATACCTTTGCCTCCTAATAAAAGAAGATCTGGGCACTGACTAGACGCCTTTTAGTTAACTGGCTCTGATTTAGGCAGTATACATTGAAAGCTGGTTGGTTGTGAGTTTTATATGGTCTTCGGCGTTCGCAATTTATTTCGAAAAAACAATGGGAAAATAAGCGGCAAATTTGACGTTTTTTTGTTTATAAACGTACATAAATACGAAACTATGTAAAATTTTCGATAAAGACAATAAAGAATTATTGAAAAATTGAAACAAATGAGGTACATTGCTTTTCTGAACGGCGCGAACACTTGCACATATTATGCGGCGGGGAATTGTCTGCGACTCAAATTAGTTGTGAGTAAGAAAATGTAGGCAACTTTGATTATAAATAGATGATATTTTCGAGATTTTTTTCAGTGGGCGCCGCAAGGAAAATGTGAGACAAAAAGAAGATTGACCGCCAACAAAACCAGACGTGGAAGATTTCTCACCTCTCACATGGATTACTCATGCGGATTCATAAAACTCTACTGGTGTCACCATTTATAAACGGCAAAAGAATATGTAACATAAGCGATCTGAGATCGTACTTTTTGTCCCCTGTTATGTAATAAAAAGGTCTATATATGTTAGGTCAAAAAGATCGGAAGCTGTAAACGCGTGGGTGCATGTATCATTAATAAGCTATCTAGTATGGAAGTAATGGGAAATTTTAATTTTTATCTGACGGACACTCCGCTCACAAAAAAGTTGCTAAAACCGGTATGAGGGCAAACGGATGGACAAAACCTACGTACCGCACGGGCTAGTCTACACCCTGTCCTTTCCAAGGGCTTCATTGGCCCATGATTTTAAAGACAAGATCCCGAGGTTGCGTCCGACGGCTTCTAGATCCTTATCTCCTCTTTTAATTTACGGTTAGTTTATATTTAGATATATAATTTCGAGCATCAATATGATTTAAATTTCGTTTTTATTCATATTTATTTATAATATATATACTTATGTTTACATGTATATGTGTGGGTAAATATGATTATTGTGCAGATGAAACAAAGATGAGATAAACTTATATAGAAGAAGACAGTGAGTGAAAGACAGGTAGAGAGAGAGAGAGAGAGAGTGATAAAAAGGCTGGGAATCATTTACCAACAAGTATTAGGAATTTTAAATTTGATTGGGTACGTGTACTTAATATTTACATATTCGTCTTTTACTTATATGATTTAGATGATACTTTGCAATTTTACAATTTAGATTGGATTTAAGTTTTTTCAATTCATCTGCCAGTGGCAAATTTTCTGATGATGGTGAAGACGGGAATAGTAATGATTGTGCTACTATAGTTCTTAGTAATGATGTTGTTATTATAGTTTTACAAATTGTTCTGTTGTTCTAGCTACTGCTGTTATTGTTTTCGTCGTTGGTGCTGACATGCGCAGAAATGTTTAAAAGTGTAGGTGAATGTTAAGTTAGCAAAAAAATGCAAGTGTTCACGGGATTGTCATGGAAATTTTATTCTATTATCAAATAGTTTTGAACTTTTCTTTTTTTTTGTTACTTTTGGTGTTAGCATGCGAACACTCTTTACACCTCAGCTCTTACCATCGATTCGATTAACGTTTATAGGTTTCCATTATAGACATTTATCCTTTAATCTTTTCCTCCTTCTAGTTTACACATCAATGCACGCACTTCAAACAAACATATTAGGCGTTTCTATATATTTTGGCCAGCGAATCTTACTGGTAACAATGATAGAGAAATGGGAAATACAAGTGTACATACCGGTTGAATTCGATTGTTTTAACCTTCCTGTACATAAAATAATAGTTTTCATTCAATATTATTGAATTGTTCAGCATATGCCCATGCTAATGGAACGCTCAGAATTCCATTTTCGACCTTCAGTACTTTTATTGTTTAATTGGAAGAAATCTGTTACCAAAGCCTACCAAACACATTTAGAAGCTTAGGGTGATGCTGCTCGATTATATCCCAATTGTCAATTTTGGTTTCAACGATTTAAAAGTGATCATTTTGACAAAAAACGTGGTCAATGACAAAAAACGGCCTGGAGCACTAAAAGACCTCGAAAACAATGAAATGCTAGATTTATTGGACGAAAATCCAACTCAAATTCTCAAAGGACTTTTGAATAGCTTTTGACCCACTATTTCAAGACGTTATCATACGATGGGAAAGATCCAAAACGAGAGAAAATGGCTACCTCGCAAATTAACGGAAAATGTCATTTTGGCCAGTTGTTTCGAAAGTTGCTCAGGAGTATACTGTTGCAGTTCGAATGGGAAACCCTACTGCACTTAGCGTACTTACCAGACACAGGGCCTTCTGATTACCCTTTTTCAGATCGATCAATTCCGCAAACTTGAAGAAGTGCGAAAAGGGGTCGATCGTTGCCAAACCAATATCGTTCTTTCGACACGGTATCGATATGCTGTCAGAAATGTGAGAAACAGTTGTAGAAAATAATGAAACACATTTTGATTAATGTACATTGCACCAATTTTTCTCAACAAATGCCCTTTTCAAGTGAAAAATCCATCAAAATACATGCAACAACCAGTTTTTCAATGGAATGGTGTATGTATCTACAGTCGATTTTCTCTTTATAAAGTAAAGAAAAAATATGTGTAGGTTAGCGTTTATCTTATTTCCTAAACGGACGAACACACAATACAAGGTAACTATGATATTAACACAAATCTAACATGTGTAAAAACGTTTCATTGTCCACATAAAATTCAATTTGTTTCTTTGCGTTAGCACACCAAATACTCCAAACTGAGTTGCATCAATTTGGATAGAAACTGGGCATATGAAATCTAAATTATATGACAATGGCGCAGAACATAATTGCTCTTTAAGATTCTTAAAAGAGGATTTCCCTGCATTTGATCATTTGAAATTTGCCTTTTTCTTTAACATATCGGTCAAGAGGGCCGACAAGTATGAAAAATTTGCGAATAAAACTTCGATATCAATCGCAAATACCCAAAAATCTTCGTAACAGACATACAGATTTTGGCAGAGATTAGTCACCAATGGCTTGATGCTTACCAGAGTCTATCTGGACGGTGCCATAACCTATTAAAAGGCCCAGATATTTTACTTGTTTTTTGAAGGAAGGTTTTTTGACTCTTTTCAACGTTACGTTAGCTTTCCACAATATGTGAATGTTTGACGATGCTACTTAAAGGACTCAGACGCAATTAGCAAACGTAAACATATGCTTGATGACGTAGGGATTGTCACAAAATGATATAGTGGGCGACCAGGCACGTATTTGCCTAAAAGCATCGCTCTGTTGAGATCTAAGAACTTCATTAATGAGAGCTTGTGACATTGAAGGTTCGCAAACTTTCAACCTACGCTTATGATTGTATGGCTGCTGTTTTAAATTGTTCATTTAACTCAAAGTAAGGTTGCGAAATAACAAACCAGAATTCTTTAGCACTATGTCCTGAACGGAATGCGATATTTATTTAATGTAACTCAAGTTTTACGTGGCAATAATAAATAAAAATAAAAGCAAATAGGCCGACTTGTGTGTGAGATGTTATCAACTAAAACGCAAAGTGCCCCCCAAAAGGAACAAAAGTTAAAAAAAAACTCCAAAAGAAAAAAATTGAACGAGCTCTGCTTTGGGTAGTAATTTATGGGCGACAATTTAAGGTGTTGACAATATATAATATATATAATATGATATAATGTAATTAATTTGATATTATTCATGAATTAAAAAAAAAAAACATTTAATTAAATATCAGCTGTTAATAAAATTACGCAAAAAGAGCCCAAATTCAAGAAAACTGTCTTAAGCATATATCTTCAGTTATCAGAAGGAGAAATTTTAAAGTCTTCGAAGTCTTTAAAGTTGACAATAAAGAGAAAAGGTATGGTTCGTCGAAATTTATGTTTGTCTTCTCGAATCAACATAGACATCAACTTAATAATAACAGTAATTAATAATGCATAGTGGACGGTTTAAGCAACAATCAGCTGCTATCACAACTCCAAAGGTACTTATAAATGATCCCGCCAACATCAAGCGTTGCATCATGTCACAGATGCTGAAGCAAATTTCGATTCGCCTATACAAAAAGGAGTAGATAAGCTGAAAAAAACAATGGTTTGACAATAATAATATGTCAAAAATCAACAATTTTAAGTTGTGTTTACTCAGTTTGCAAACTCACGGTTTTACAGCCAAAAATAAAAGTCAACACATTTGTGTATAAATGAATCATTCACGAATGATTCATACGAAAATCAACATATATCTTATTAATCAAAGAAAACTAATGATGAAATACTTATAAGGCGACATCTCAGAGGTTTAATATTACCAAATAGAATGGTAAAAAAAAAAATATGCAATTCTCATACGATTGGCGCCACGTTGGGCGCCACATTTGTGTAACATAATATGTCTGCGATCTGAAATTGTACCTTTTGTTCGCTGCTGTTTAATAAAAAATTTTTTTTGTATAGAAGTTCAAAAATGTCGGATTCTTTAAATGGATGAACGCAGGTGTCATTGATAAATTATCTGGTTCCCTTGTAAGGAGGACGGGAGGGGCGAAGTCAAGTTTTACGCTTTATTTGCCAACACAATTTATTCCTCTGCGGCAGTCAGTGGTATCTCCTCGCTTAACACTCAATTTTTTTTGGCTTCATATTCATGTTTCGTGTAAATCTAAAAAAGAGCTAAAAATAAAAGAGTTGTAAATAAAAATTGAATATAAAATTAAAAAAAATATGTAAATATAAGTTTGTTTGAGAAGACCCATTAAAGTAATTTTTCCATTTCTTTCATTTATTCATAGATAAATTTCATGTGCAAAAAGAGAGAGAGAAATAGAGAGAAGAGGGAAATCAGCTAGATGGCCGCAGATGTCAGATTAGTTTGCTCCATTAACTCCGTAATTATCGATTCCTACCAGCAGCATATGAGTTAGCAATAAGAGTTTAGCAGTGCGGTAAATTTTCTTCTAAACGTATTCAAACGATTATCGAAAGGTTTCAGGCTCAATGGTAAGGCATTCTATCTAAGTTATACCTTGAGCACGCAGAAAAAACTTCAATGCAATAGTCAACATACTTCATAAAGATCAAATGCGCAATAGTATGTTTAACCTTTAGAGACAGATATAGATTTATATTGTACAGTTGTCGGAGCATAACACAAAGTTTAGTACAAAAATTGTCAATGTGGGGGTCAAAGTGCAGTTTGCGGTCGGGGGTAATTCCAAGAAGTTACATTAAATCTACAAAATCAATGCAGCCCCCAGATATTTTTTTATTGGGATTGATTGACCCAGCACGGGCATAATTGAGGAATAACGCTTTAGTCTTACTGGAGCTAATGCATAGCATACTATCTATCATCCAGGAGATACCAATTGCTAAATACTCGTTTATTGTTTTCGAACGAATGTAAATTATTTGCATTATCTCTATAAAGCGGAAAGAAATCATCTGCATACGCAAAAAAGCCCAATCGTTACCAACCAAATCATCAAGACCATTTGTGAAGAGTTAAATAGTAGGGAGCCCAAAAGGGAAGAGTTAGAGTCAGTCACACGTATAAACTGTTTACGATCCGATATATACGACCACATAAGCGTACAAGCGTTCTGGGATATTTTTAATTTATCATACAATTTGTTAATAAGTTTAATGTGTGTTACTCTGTCAAATGCTTTGTGAAATCGAGAGCAAAAAGAACACAGTTTCTACGAATGTTATTGCTATCCCTAACGGACTGCGTGAAGGAGATTAAAAGTTTCGAGCTGCAAAGTACAGACAGAAAACCGAACTAAGCATCATGCGGGGCACTACTGGTATTCAAGAATGAATCAAGTTGTTCCTCCGTGATATGCTCCGTAACTGTGGAGAGGCAGGATAGGATGCCAACCGGTCGAAGATTATTATGTGCATAAGAAGAGCGCTGTTTAGAATAGGTTATAAAATGGCTACTTTCCACTCCTTGGGAAATTTGGAAATCATTAGCGCCCTATTCACGACATGTAATAGATGGTTAGATATGTAGGGAAAGATCAAGTTAAAAGATTTGCTAAATACTCGCTCAAACTCAACCGAAGTAGACATTAATTTTCAAACAGCATTATAAAGAATGTGTTCGTCCACAGTCTGAGAATGAATCAGAAATCTTTATCTCCAAAATTATTGAGAAATAGTTGTCAAGCGCCGACAATATAATGAAATTAACGCATGATGCGAGAAACCAGAGACAACAGCTTGGCAATATTGTACAGAATTGAGATTTTCGCTCATTAGAGGGTAATCAATAAGTAAAGTGGATTGTTGCTGAATATTAAAATGAGGCGGTTAACAGTTATACCTGCAAAAGAGACTTTGAACACTTTACCCGGATGAAATAAATTGCAACTAAAATCTCTAGTTATTACAATATTGGTGTGCATAGCAAGCAGTTCACTATGCGAACAACAATTTATTATTCTAGAGACTCAATTCAACGAAAAGATATTCACAGATTCCCTCCTCCATGACTCGAAAAACTGCTCTAAAGTACAGGTTAGACAAGATGTACAGGGCAACTCCCTCACTTCTAGACTCTGTTTGGTAATTTCCAGATAAATAACATCCTGGCAAATC
Organism: Glossina morsitans morsitans; assembly: GCA_001077435.1. NCBI lineage: Eukaryota > Metazoa > Arthropoda > Insecta > Diptera > Glossinidae > Glossina > Glossina morsitans. The sequence continues at coordinate 10,279 of CCAG010012357.1, forward strand.
CACAGCAGCGTCTCTAAGTCTAAGCTGCAGGTTATCTAAGTTTCACTTACGGCAGAAATATCAAATAAACTACCTTCAAGACGATAATCAAACTTATCGAGTTTCGTAAACCTGTTAGAAGGACTAATACTCTGGCAGTTCAAATGTGCAAGGTTAAGATTAAGGCCATCGTACCGCAAGCAATTCCTAAAAAATTTGTTGTTGGCAATTGGCCTAAGATTTGAATCGAGCGGCATTAAAATAGAGTTACGGCAGAGCGAGACAGAACAAGACAAGTTGTAATAAACAGATTATTGCAAGAAAGCCACAAATCAGATTAACTTACTTAAATTTATGAAGGTTCCGTATGTGTTCCAAATTTCACTTAAATGTTCTCTTAACAATACTCCAATCCAATATATAAGAAAACCAACTACAATAAATTTACCAAGAAAAGTTGCGATACAGTAAGAAAGATAAACGAGATGCAGCGGAAAGATTACACTTCATTATGGCTGATTAGAAACGTCTAAACGTTCATACGAAGTCACAGCGCCATCATTGATTGTAAGATTTGCTTTGGACAATTCCTTGTTGGAGATCTTGAATTTGGAAATTTTACCATACTCTTCATCCTCGTGCATAAAGAGTTCAGCTTCAGGCAAAGTGGCGGTAGATGCTTATTGGCATAGATTCGAGAACATATCTCACCAGCAATGTGCCCGAAAGAATCATCGTACGTACGGTAAGATAGTCTGCCTCATGATTCCATTCTTCAATTCCATTTTTTTCTCATTCCACAAAAGGTCTAGTTTTTAATGTCCTTGGGAACTATTTTATTGATATTTCTGAGCCATTTGTGGACTCTCTGCGACGAAACTTAATAAAGCCTCCATTTGCTTTTTTGCACATGACCTGTCGTTACCATCATTATTGGAATCAATTTCCTCAAATACACAGATATATTTATATATTCTTCTTTTATTTATTGCTAAATGTTTAACTCCGTGATGACACTTCTTTCCTTGAACTCAAGATAACCTTTCGCGTTGGATATAGAAACTGCGTAGAGGTCACAAATGGTAGTTGGTAAGAAGCTTTCAGAAAATTTTCTATGACGCCAACTGACATAAGATCTTGAAAAGATTATATACTCATTTTTAAAATTGCCTGGAATTCATTGTTTGTCATATAATGAAATTATTGGTAATTGCTAGCCATACAATGTGTCTGTATTTTATGCCGCTGTCTTGGAAAACAACAAAATTTATCATTTATATCAAATTATCTAGTTTAATGATTATTGCAAAAGTTCGGACCATATAAATGGCAATAAATTTCACAGGCAAAGAAAGAACAAACCGAGAACTGAAAAATAAATTTCCGATTTACGGTCACAAACGTTTCAGAATACAATGGCTTAAAAAATTAAAACTATAAACGAGAAAGCAGGCAAAGCAAAATGATCTATGCATGTATGCTATTATATGTCCCTCCTTTGACCGAAACAAGCAGAGAAAACGGTACAGACACGCAGAGTAGGCTAGGCATAGCAAATTGTGCAAAAGAACTAAATTGCAAAATATAGAATATAACATATAAAGATGATATGAAAATATTAGTTGCTGTCATAAGTTGACTTAACGCTTTGCATTCATTAAAAATCATAGTACTTCATTTTATTTCAAATTATTTTTTTGAGATATAGAGTTGAAATACACAAAACAGTTTTTATTTTAGTTCATAAGAATTCCCATCCATTATACATATAATTTTGTTTTTCTTTATTTTGGGGGCGCGTTTAATAAGAATGGGCTAAGCACTAATATGATATGATATGATCCCAAAAAAGTAAAGAAAAGATATTGTTTCATTGTCAGAGCGAATCAGTACATAATCACTACCCTGTTTTGATATCAAATATATAACTTTAAGAAAGGATATTAAAGAGCTGCTTCTGAAAAAAATTTCTGTTGGTGTTAAAGTCCTTAAAAGAGTTAAAGTTTTTTCAAGGTACATGATAAGATACGCATTTTGAATGGCTCAAAGTACCAAATTTTACTCATGACAGGAAGAATAATAAACTATTTAAAGCTTTTCTGTCCAGAGAGCTACAAATGACGAGATTAAAGCCGAACTCATTGTATTTAATTTTAAGTACATTGCTGTTGAAGAACTATGAAAATGTGCGATCATTGCAAGAATACTATATATACCGCTTATTTTGAATTGTTAAAATATTGTTTGATAATATAAAAATATTATTTTACACTGCAAGTCGCAGAGACTACATGCAAAGGCAAAACAGTAATCCAGTGTAATGTCGAATTGTCTTAAACGAATGAACGATTTTGTCCATTTAGTTTTTACTCATCATCGAAGTGTGAGAGATACATAAATGGCGCCCAACGAAAACAAAACCCCGATAATTGAACTATTTTTGAATTTCAATTAAAGTTGGTCGCACATTACATCAATGGCGCCCAACGTAAATAAAAACCCAACATGTCAATTATTTTGATTTTAAATGAAAGCTAGTCGCGCGTTTTACAAACAAACGGCGCCCAACGAAATTTAAACCACATTCACATACAATTTGCAATTTACAAAAACTATATTGCAGGTTACAATTAAAATTGGTCGCCTTACAATTATATGGCGCCCTTTGCCTTTAATTTGCATTTTGAATTTTTTGTTGTATTTATTGGCTTTGCACTTTACATGCTGTGCGTAAAATTCCTCCCTTATCTCAACAAAATTTCCTTTGTTCGTAGAAATCGCCGTTAACGCTGCTTTTCATTGCGAAAAGTTTTCACTTTTTGCTTGTTGCCTGTTTTTGGCAGAGATAACCTCGTTAGGGTCTTCTTGTCACCTTTTTTTTTAATGATCCTTTGTTTTAAATTTCTTTACAATCTCTTGGAATTTTATAAATTCAACAGATTCAAACAAAAGTGGCTAGTGTTGTCCGTGCTTATTGAAATTTATGTTTTTGAAAATTTGAAGTTGGCCAATTTTCTTCCTTTTCCGTTCGCCGTCGCTTCAATTTCAGCACCAGAATAATAAGAATAATTAAAAGAGATCACTCATAAATAATATGCACAAATAATGCCCCAACACAAACCGTTTTTTCTCGAAGTTCAGAAAAAGTTTAAAAGACTTTTTTTGAAATCCTTTATATCGTTTCTTATTCTATATTGGAGCAAATACCAAAGGTACATTAGAAACTAATTAAGTGTTTCGGTCTTCCTTTTTTAGTTGTAACTAAGCGCATAAGCCATGTATGTATATGAGTATTCGCATATTTATATATAGATGTGTATATGTATATATATATATATATATTGTGCAAGGCAATCGGTTAGCAATTACCTTTAAGCCAACAAAAATTTTCAAATAATATCTTTTTCCTCTGTGATTGTGAAACGTTGGTCGCGATAAAACAAATGGTTTGTCAAAATGTTTGCGACACCCAGCAGGAAGATTCAGAGACCCCACAAAGTATATATATTCTTCATCAGCATCAAATTCTGAATCTGTTTAAGCATGCCCGCAATCCGTTTGCATAACGTCCGTTTTAAACATTCTCTTAGCCGCAAAAATGACACTATCGATTTCAAATTTGGCAGAAGCATTGGAAGTTCTTGCATGCACGGAAATTAAGCACACCTCTGTTTTTTAAAACGAATAAAAAGTTGCTTTTTTGCTCGTTACTCATCAACTACAGCAGGTAAATCTACTAAAATTCGAACGTATATTCTATGGTAGGATGTAGAACGTATATTCTATTGTAGGACTTATGCAAAAATGGGGAAAAAGGGATCACGCCTACCCAATATTATACTTTATCGAAATTTAATTTTCTTTCAATACCTTTGTAACGCACAGAAACAAGCTTTTAAGATCCCATAAGGTATGTAAATTCTTGGCCAGTTTCAAATTCAGAACGCACCCAAGCATGTCCGTCTGTTCATCTGTCCATCTGCTAAAATGTTTGGTTTCTGTGGTGTAAATTCCCCCGTTCGAAAGAAAGGATATCGCCTACAAGCTCCCAAAGGAGTGTGAAAATAGCACAAGCAAGTTAAACAACACGCCTACAATGCCCACACATCTATACAACCAAAACTGGAAACACCTTTGCTATCCGCGTCTTTTACTCGTTGTTTATAAACTACATTAACCTTCCACAAAATTATTCTACAAGAATATCAAAATTCAACCACGCCTACCCAGTATTATAGAGTATGCAAATTTATATTTTTTCTTTTTTCAATCGGTTATAGAATCCGGTCGATTATAATTTTATTGTTATATGTGTAAAATCGAAAATTTAGATTTCCTTGAAAATTCACACGGAGAAACTTGTACTGTTAATGGTGAATGTTATAAACCAATGATCCGGGAACTTTCATGTTCTGAACTGAATCCACATCAACGGCTTTTGCTTTTCAATACGATGCGACCACAGACTAAAAAGTTTAATTATTACCGTCGAAATTTCAGTTTAACAAAATAACAGAGGCCAATAATAGATATATTTCGTTAAATTAATTTAATTAATTAATTAATACATTTCAGTGTACAGTATTCTCTTGTTACTTCATCTGACGGACATACAAATAATGCTGGTGGTTTCCCGTAAACAAGTTACATATATTTGTTCATGTTGGGAAGTGACTGACCTTGAGTCGTGTTTATTGTCATAAAAAATTGTGAATTGCAATCTTTTGCATCCCAGCAGAAAATCGGTTCGTATCATTAGAATGCGTGGCAGCAAAAGTTTTTCTCCTTTGAGCAATCCAAAATGGCTCCGATACCATTATTCATCATTTATTTATTAGTAATCTAGCAAAGTCGAAGCGGGTTGATGTTCCAATGTGAAATGGACGAAACGCCTACGTTGGGCTGCAAAGCAAGTGAATTCAAGATTTCAGTTGGACAATTTACAAAGTCTTTTCTCTTGAGTACTATATCAATTGATTTGTGACCGATTTTCCTACAAACTTGTTTTGTATCGCTTCGTTAGTTAAATGGACATCAACATTTTTTCAGCCAATATCATTCTTTCATCCAACCGTCTATGGCTTTTGTGATTATTTTCAATGTTAGAAAACACGTTATTAATTACTGATGTGAGTTGTTAATGCTTATTCGAACGATATTATCAGCAGGCTAACGACAGTGAAAAAGTGTTGTACATGAAGAAAATATTTAACAATGGTTAAGGAAGATATTTAGTAAAAACTCGTCAATTTGTAGCTGGAAAAACGTCAACGAATTTTCCAATGTAAAAACACGAGCGCAAGTGTTATCAAGCATCTCATTAAAAATTATTATATAACTTTTCAGACTTCTTGGCGTTGATATTGACAACTTACAATGTAATTAATTTAACAGAATGATCACCGTGAAATATTAACAATTTAATGGCATCTTAATAAAAGTGATTGTGTAGAAAACTTCAAAGACAGAAAATGAAATAATTTTGGTCATACTAGATAAAGTAAAAAAAAAGAAATAATATGTGTAACGTATGTAGCATGAAGATTTTCGAAAGTGAACATTAAAATGCATTTATAATGAAAAATTCATATTCCTAAAAACGGCGCCTACATTCAACAAAGAAAATTTACCAACACGCACTATTTATCCGAACTTAGTTCCACGAGAAGCCTTTTCCCTTAACAGCAACGATATTGGTGCAAAGCGTTTGGTATAATGAAGGATGTAGATGTCAAAGTCCTTGGACCAAGTGCACTTAAATTTTGTAAAAAGAAAACCAAGTTGTGGTATGCTCTTTTGCGTATTTGGCTGTGACATTGATAAGTGCGGCTTCTTCTTGTTATACGTGGATGTTGACAGGATAGTGACAGGTGTCGAGTACACATTTAGGAGCAATTACAGGAACTTTTTATAGTAAGGCAAAGCACAGGTAGGAGTGCCGAGATTTAAGTGCAAGTGTAGTCGCCCTAGTTTACCTTACAGGAGGATTGCTCAATGTAGCCGTAACTTCGTAGTATTGATTGTTTTTGTAATATATTTTTTTTATGACATTGAATAAAAAAGGTATTGTTAGTAAATTGATTTTCTTTTGTGACTGACGTCATCTTAATGAGCTTTCTTTTCTTTTCATAGTTCTGATATTGTAAATTTTAACTATAAATTACAATAAATCTCTAATGAGTCAGCCTTTATCGTATTGCTAATGGCGGTAAAAATATTTGGTGAAGATTTTACAATTTTTGCTTCGGTTTTCTTTTGTAGAGAATATCGCATAAAAGCCAATTAATGTTGAAATTTGTTGTTATCTTCTTTAATATTTGTTATATTTGCACACTTGTAGTGTTTGTTTTAATTCGATGGCGGCTTTGGGTGGTCGCAAACAATGAATTTAGTGATGCATGATGGCTAAAAGTTTTTTTAAACTGCAGATGATGTGCAAAAATTTAGAATATATGGACATCTTTAATGCTCGTAATATAGGCATAAAAGATTTTGCCGGTCGAATGAAAGAACACACGTGGTTGCGAAAAGGTGTTGTTGTCGTTGCTATCATTTTGTGAAATAAGAAAAATAGTGGTGGTTATTCCGATCATTTACAACAAAAAAAAAAAAATTAAAGACAAACAATTTATGTGACAGCGTTATATTTATCCCCAAATTGTTTTTGCATTAATTTACTAACTAAGTAAATACTGTTATGAATGTATTTGAAAAAACGCAATATAAACTATCTAACAACAAAATAGAATGAAACATGAAAAGGATATTTTGTTACTATTATGCGAAATTTCAATTTAAACATGGAAGTACTCAAGCGTGTATATTAAATCATACTAGTAAATGATGCATATACGCCTATGAACACATACGGAGCTCTTACTGCATCCTAAAAATAAAACTTATGATATCAACAATTCACAGTTCGTTACAAATAACTTGACTTTAACCACTGACTTGCAGGGTTATTACTCCCACGTTTGCACAACAAAACCCGACACCAGCAAATTTTAATAAATCGTCACACCGTTTTCCCACACGCGCAATTTCCTCTCCTGATTCGCAATACCTGAAACTTGACCATTATAAACATATTCCAACATTCCTTTCCCATACTAACATATAACAACCGCATAATCCAAAATCGAAACCAATATTTGAACACTTGCTAAAAATTGAACATACTTTTCGCACTGAAATGAAGTTAGCCCCCCAAGATAACCCACATTTTTGTGGTTCGTGCCTTCGCTAAAAATGTCTTGTCTAAGTAAGAATTTATTGCGAAATAAACAACAATAAGGTAAAATAAGTAGTAAAATTTAATAACCTTAGCAAACGTGCACATATAAAACATAATAAGCTGCTAATTACAAACGCAAAACCAATAATGCTTAGTTATTGCCAGTAAATCTCATGCAAAAGTACGTTGCAAATACTGCAGAATGCAATGTTAAAATATTTCTATAACCATTTTTAGACTACAGATTTTTGATATGTCGTGAAAAATGCTAAAGCCTATCAGAAAAACCTAACTTCATCCCCCTGGATAGGGTCCGTCACCTCGAAATTCGCCAAAAACCGGTCCGCTCCATATACCGAAAACACTAAATTAGTTATAAAAAAATTTTAAGAAATATGACATGTGCAGTTTTTTGACATGTTTTAAAGGACGCTAAAGCCTATCAGAAAAACCTAACTTCATCCCCCTGGATAGGGGCCGTCACCTCGAAAATCGCCAAAAACCGGCCCGCTCCGTATACACAAGACCGTAAAGGCAAAATGTTACAATAATGTTGCGAAGGAAACGTTCCAACTTATACACACAATGTTTTTGTTTCACTTGCTAATGAAATGTTTGATTTTATACACATAATGTTTTTGTCTTTTTTCAACATATATGTCTAAGATTACACATTACGGGCAATTGTTTGCAATAATAGCGTCTGTCCATACACTTGCTTAAGAAGTTATATGCATGTTATTGAGTTGTCGTCATTTTTTAAAATATGAATCGCGTATAATTTTGTTCAAAACATTCTATAGGCCAGCAGAATATATGCTATGGCAAAAATGTTCGTGTGCGTTTGTGCGTGCACTTAGCAGCAATTGATATTGAACTGAAATGATATTCTATATATTTCTTACGAGAACTACTTATTAATTATTTGATTTAGGCATTGTAATTATATTGTAATTACTTTAGGTACCAAATTGCCTTTAAATAAAATAAGTTATAGGGCATAATCTTGGAATGTACGCCGTCATACCTAAAAGTCATAAACTGAGTTGTTGCCGATATAAATAATGAGAAAAAGAAAGCAGGCAGTCAAGTAGCTGCTAAGTACAGTGGGCTAACTTTACTTCAGTCTTTTCGCACAATATTACGAAATAATCACATAGCTTCCACACTGATCAAAATACATACATGCACATTGTAACATTACACTAACACTGTAACTTATTAATTGACCAATAAACAATAAAGATAGCATTAAGCATTTTACCATAAATCTTACGTGATATACTAGTCTTCTCTTGATCTTTAATGTTTACAAAAGAACTATTTAAAAAAGAAAGTATTAAATAACTCAAAAAGAAAATAAAACTCAAAATTCCATAAAAGGTATCACAATAACTCAAGAAGTAAAAAAGGAAAACGAAGTTCAAAGAAGGATTCCATAAACAATATACTACAAATTATCGAAGCACTAAATAAACGTAGTAAAAAGAACATACTGATAATTATGAAAGGGTTCGATAAAGTACGCATTGTACTACAAGTTAATTCAAACAAAAAAGGAGAAAATTACAAAACAAAAAGAATTGGGAAAACGTACATAAAAATTGTAATTATCTAATTGAAAACTAAACTAACATATCTTTAAAAATTTACCAAAAGTCAAGAGAATAAAAACACTCTAAAATTAAGGTAACCAAAATTTAACTCGCAACAAATACGTAAAATGAAGACAAATTACTTACAACGAAAAGACAATAAAACGAAAAAATCTGTATAAAAACTTGAGATATCTAATTGAGATTTTCAATTGGAAATAAAACTAATAAACACAAAGATTTCTAATTGTGTGCAATGCAAATCCACTTAATTTTATCCAAAACCTTAATGTGTGCATTTCCGAACGCAGGTTGATAACCGTAAAGAATGAATCATGTGTGAATGGAAAATCTTGACATTAGTTTTAGCGACCAAGTTAAATCATTTTATGACATTTGAATGTGGTGGATATTAAAGTTCAAGGTGTTACTTGGAAAGATATTTTCTATTTTCGAGTTTACTATAGAGTAGTGATTTATCTAGTTGAAAATAATTACTTTGGTCATATAAGCTATCGATGTTTAATGTTCCATTGGAAAATTTTATTAGATATTTATCAGATTTCTGGGAAACACTGTATGTATCTAATTGTGCACATTTTGCGTTTGTCACATAAGTAATAACAACCGGGTGCTTTTAGCAGTTTTTAGGATTTCCGGACGGCTACAAAATAAAGATCTCGACGACGTAGTCGCAGGTCTTGAAAATGGAGAAATTTCTGAAGACGAAGAGCATGTGCGTTACCCAGACGTAAAAGATCTAATAAAACAATTTAAGAACAATTATGATGATAATCACGATCAAGACAATGAAGATCCTCCCTTAGCTACGTGTTGCAGCTTGGAGGCAACGATGTAGAGATTTTATATGGATAAAGCGCAGGTTGGAATACACTGAAGAAGGAACACGTTTCATAGGAAATACATTGGAGTTTCAAATAAATTTCCCCTTTGATTAGCCGCGCTTGAAACCCAATTCCAATTTTGTTTCAGAATTTATAAATGGGGATATACCCACAGTCATCGTCAAACAAAAAACAAGTATAAACATTACACAAAAACTGTCCTCCTGTAAGTGCTACTGTAATCCGTCAATTTCTAGTTATCATCATACTTATGTCTGTGTACCACTACCCAAATGTTAGATTCTGCTAGGATAAATATAGCTTTAATCATATACAACAAACGATGACGGCAAATAGATTTCAGAGAATAAGGTTCGGAATTCATTTCAATGATAATTCATAGCACAAGCTTGTTGGGCACACACACCATGACCGTCTTCATAAAGCAAGTCCTGTTGTGGAACACTTGAATAAATTGGCGGTGCATGTGGTATCATTTGAGCACACGCGCTCTCTAGAAGAACCAATGTATTTCACTAAGTTAGTACAATTTACCGAAACAATACTTACCCAACAAACCTCATAAACAAGTTTTTAAGTTGTATGTTTTGTGTGCACTTTATGGATAAGCTTATAACAGCTTTTTGGGTAGGTTAAGGACCAAAATCTAAAGTCGCAAGTGGTACATTAGATTATTTTATCGCTTGATAGATATGGCAGTGATCAATTCATAGGTATTGTGTCAAAAAACAGCCCAAACTTAAACCCAGTTATAGACCAGAATTTGCAGCGACAGAGGAAGACTCAGTAATCTACAAAGGGAGCCAAAAGCTAAAAGGGGACCGAGGTTGCACGAAGTCTGTCCCGCCAAAAGATATACGGAGCGATGGTATAGGTATGATCAAAAAAAGGTGCAGTTCTAAAAATAGATTGGATGGATTTTTATAGACAGGATGCATCAAAAGCAAGATTGCTTTGTACTGCAACAAAAATGTCAATTGCTTTGCTGTATTTCATTAAAAAATAACATGAAAATTCCTCTACTAAGAAACCATATGAGTACATGACTATTTGTCTTCGTCTGCAATAATTTTAGTAATAACCGCATATTGTTGCCAAAAGTCTAGATACCACCACCATTCAAAATAAATACCAAATTCTTTCAAATTCAAAACGAGCTTTGAGACTTTAGTCTTAGAATTTATTCTCTGGCCAAATTGAGAATAATAATAACAATAATTCAAAAAAAAAGTCAGGCATTTAAGGATTAAGGGATTTAAAAAGAAAACTGTAAGAGAATTACTTTTATTTTGAAATATGATTTAAACAACAGTAAAAATATTTTTAAATGTTCGAGTAACAAAAAATGAAAAAAAAATTTCATAAAAAAGTCCATAGAAATGAGAAAAATGTATAAAGTCAGTAAAAACGCAGAATAAATTAACAAATTTTTGCCTCGTGTATGGACATATTTCGTGTGTGTATTGCATGATAAGAAAAGTAAAGGCAAGCAGGTAAATGTTTTGTGGCGATTTGCAAGAGAGAGGAGAACAAAATGTATATGTAAATATCAATCGAAACGTCACACACAAAGCAGTCAATCATCATCACATTATGGTCCTTTTTTTGTATTTTCTGCGTTTTATAGCGTACATCCTCTTTTTATTATTCCTTGCATTTTTTTTTTTTTAATATTGAAAGTTATCTTATACTTACATACTATCACTTAATAATTACATAAAATTTTACGTAAGTATTTAACATTTACATTGGTATTAGTATTAGTATTTTTATACTCCCCACTGAAGGATGGGAGGTATACTCATTTCGTTATAATGCTTGCACCACCCAAACGGAGACTTCAGAGACTCTATAAAGCGTACATATATTTGATCAGCAAGAGTTTGTAAATTAATTAAGACATGTCTGTGTGTTTATGTGGTTTCTTTTTTTTTATGAGCGCAGTGACAGCGCACTGCCAACAAGTGGCCCTACACTAGAGACATCGCCATCCCGGAACTGGTTTAGCATTGCCTCGAGATGGACCCTTATGTACTCTTGATCCTCACTATAACATCCTACTTCTCCTTACCGCGTCAGCGATTAGGGGTTCGGATAACGCCTTCGTGTGGCTATATATCGAATTCTTGCAAAAATTTGGCGTATTTCTTTCATCTTTCCGTATCCCTTAACATGCGCGCCAATAGGTTATCTGGCGTAATTTCCATTTCCAGAGATCTGTAAAGCGATTTTCTCGGACGTGGTCGTCCCGGACAGACGAAACCGTATGGGATGAGATTATACGTCCACCTTCCTTTCGAGTCATTTTCTCATCGCTACTGCTATTCTGCCAACATGCTTTGCCGGACAGGAAATATTAATTCTGCATACATCCCTGTAATTTCCTTTGCCAGGAGTTCTTTCCTCCTTGCCTCTATCGATACATAACTGCTTCTTCAATGGAAACTTCTTCAAATGAAGCTCTATAAGATAGGGATAAAACTCTTACTGCTGACGTGGAAACTGTGCGGTAGGCTGATATAATTTTCAACGTGCCCATCTTTTGAACTACCTCAAGTTTTCGTATGAGATATTTACTTTGCAGTATTTTTGCGGTCCGAATTTGTGTGGCGTATACCATTTGCACATAGGCTATGGTACATACGAGTTTTCACCTTGCTTGCTTTGGTCCCTTCATGTACGGCATAATTTTGCACAGGGTGATTGCAGTTGTCAGTGCTTTATCTGTAACCCTCTTTATATAATGCGCAAAAGGTAATTTCGTATCTATTTGCTTTGCAAGATATCTCAAATTTGAGCTTAATTCCATACTATGCTTATCAACCTCAATTTTTGGCACTTAGGACACCCTTCCATCCGTCATCGGTATGGCGTCGCCTTTCCCTACAGCAAATTTCAGTTTGCAATTATATAGCCATTTACTTATACGGCTTAAGCTATCGTTACTTACAACCTCTATTGACGGGGCCGACGCTTGCTGCACAATCAGGCCTATGTCATCCGTATAATACGTCAATTTTGCTTCGCTTTGAAGATTCATATTCTCTTATGCCGCTTATTTCTGTTGTACAAGTAGCTGTCTACCATTTATACTAAATGTAAAAAAATGTTCGTTTGTTTAAACTTTTTTCAACTGCCGATCGTAGTTTGATAAAGCCAAATAGGTGCATAGAAAAGCTGCCCTGGATCTATATCTCTCTTTCTAATCTCGCTAGTAGCTGTATTCCGCAATGTTTGCTCACGATGTCCAGCAGACAGACAGCTCTATAAGAAGACACGCTATCTAATGTTTTGCCGGGCTTTCGTAACAAAACCAGAAACTGTCTTTTCCGCAGTGTTGGAAGATTGTAGAGTCTGAGGCAACAATTTTTTGTAATACCGAGTAAATCCGGGCGTATGTTACCAACCAGATTTATAATTTCGTTTGATATTCCATCTGGCGGAGGTGTTTTCTTCTTTTTCTCGACATATTCTCTAGATTTCCTCCTTTGTAATCCTATGCCTTGGGTGCATGCTTGGTTGCTGAGAACAGTTCTTTTATTATTGTTTATGTCCAAACATAATTTTTAATTTCTAGTATAAGCTTCCTGCGATCAAACTTTGTTGGTTACTATTTTGTACAAAAAACGCCACGGATTGTTGTTTATTTCTTCTCATCATTCTTTCCAACATCTCAGTTTACTGTTTTTGTTACTATTCTGAGAGACTTCGTCGCATTTCTATAAGACTCGAAGTGGTCTGGATTTCCTATGGACCTTGATAATCTTCCAGTGGCTTTTAGCCACTTAGACTTCAGTTGGTTTATTTCTTCATTCCAGCAATATGCTGTTCTTGTATAAGAATCTTTATTTCTTGGCGTATCAACCTCACATATGTGCGCCAAGGTCTGCTGGATATAAGCCACGGCAGCATTCAGACTTTTTGACACAGGTTAGTGTACCGTGGTTCGTCGTTTTTGGTCAACAGAGCTGCCGCGCTCGGCTCCTGATTCACTTTGCGTACATTCCACTTTATTGACGTGCTATACGTTCGTTGTACTACTTATTGTCTATGCCGAAGTAAATATAATGGTGGTCAATGAAGATTTTGCTTTCTGCCACTATATAAACCGTACATCGATCTTTCAACATTCACGATGCTATAGCTATGTCTATTATCGTGCTCTGTGTCCCTTTTTGGAAAATAAGAGCAGAGCCAGCGTTTTATACAAGCAGATCTAGTAATGCAATCAATTCACTGACTGCAATGCCTCTCCTGTCTGATTTATCCGAGTGCCATTCTGGTGACTTGCTATTAAAAGCTTCTGGTAAGGTTACTAGTGAGAGAATGTCCTTTACGCACTTCTAGAAGACAATTAAGTTTCCAGCAAAATTTTCAAGATCTTCGTAACGACTGCAAAAGGTGATCTCCGCTACTTCATCTACATAAAGTTTTGTCGTTTACTTGATCTGTTTTTCCCAATTTCAGGTTAGTGGTTCTTATATAGATAGCTGCTTTAGCCGTTCTTACTGTAAAGTGGTTTATATTCGTTAAATCTTTCTCTGTAGACATAATGCATCACGTTCTCACATTATGCGGCTTCTGCACAGTGGATTGTGATGCGTTTCGCGACAATCTCTAGTCAGGTGGCCTGCATCTGGGCTTCGGAACTATATTTTCTCGATCGCTTTTTTCCTTATCCGGCATAGGAACCATTCTATTTTGATTTTGGTAATCTTCAATAGGCAGGCGGCTATCAATGTTGTAACCTCAATTAGCGCCTGTCTCGTACCATCTAAAGCTTTCCTGAAGTTACATGTTTCAATCTTCTCCTTTTCTGATGCACTTGCAACGCTTAAAATGCCATCCATTATCTCTGCCTTTTCGACTGCTTCGTCCATGACTCTCGTATTCAAAAAAGACGGTTCGGTTCGATCTTCTATGAGATAATCTTTTCTCCTGTTGTGTGTTTTAATGCCTTTTACAGCTTACGGGCTCGTTTTTTAAGCTGAACTGAAAAATCCACAGTTTTTGTTTTTTGAATATTGTCTTTATTAATGCATTTTTCTCCAGACTTTATATCTACCTTCATTTACTTCAACATGTCGGCGTAAGAGTTTCCGGCCGCCGCGTTAAAAGTGGCGGTTCCCCTCATATTCGGCGACCAGATACTTTCTTATTTTCCAAGTTCTTACGACTTTCCACCGTTTGCCAGCCACTTTGCTTGGTACACACCCATAGCTCGCATGAAATTCTCGAGCATTGTTTTGTTTCTTTTTGGCATCCGCCCGTGCTTTGCCTAATTTACAACCTAATTTAGGGATCTCTTGTTCTGATTTTTTTACTGCACTCTATTAAGGTACTTTTCGCTCAATGCTGTTCCTTGTGCGACTTTGTCTGAATCCCTTCTACCAAAATTTATAACTAGTCGGCTATGCGGTGTTTACGGCAGTTTTGTGATTTTGGCGAGAAGGTTGCTATTTGTATCGCTGGCCATCCTGTACGTAGGTTTGTATATACGTATGTAAGAGGCTGTAGACTTAACGCCTAGGTGGTCTCCGGGAGTGCCAAGCCTTGAAAAGCCGGTATCGCTTTCTTAACTTTGCCCTTGTTGGTGCCGTCGTTTAAGTCCCTACCCTGGACTTTTCTTCGCCTGAGGGTACGGATTGACGCTTTTTATCCTAGGAGATTGCCCAATGCCCCTCGAATGTTCTCCACTTTCACATAGTTTTCCTTCAGCTGGAATAGAAGGTGTCGCCTTCTCCACATCTCGGGATGGGTTCTTTCTTTGTTACTTGACCGTTTTTACCTAGTTTTCGTGGCCACCTCAGTTCATTTGCCTACGCCCTCATTACGCGATTGTTATCCCTCTTTTTTCTGGCCAGTTTTTTCAGTTGAAAGTTAGGGCTGCGTTAGCGTTTTATCGACGGCGCTTCAGCTTCCCCCGGCTGCTTTTTCTTCTCGACTAGGCCCTCTCGCACCTCGTTTCGTTCTGCTTCGTGATTCTTTAACCACAGTGAAGTCTACAAGCTTTTAACGCTAACCTTCTTCCGGCTTGCTTTAACGCCCTGCTCCTCTTACTGACATGTTTCGTACATCTGCTGCCTATAATGTTGCTCATCGCTTGGTTAATGTGACGCCGTTTACTAATAGATCCGCTACCCGTAAACATTTCAACCAACACATCAATGTAGTTGCCAAGTCTTTGAAAAGCAGACATATTCTTTAACTTGTTACTTCACTGCTCGGAAAGCGGTTGTCCGAGCCATGGCTGTGCATCTATTGGCGATCTTTTGCATTTTTGTGCTCACTCTGAAAAGGTTCTTTTCACACATATCAATGACATGAGCCCTTGCAACAATTTTGTGTATTTTTAAAATTAGAGAATTCATTTTGATTGGGCTCCAACTAAGAAGATATTGTCTGGATTGGTGGGTGTACTCGTCTTAACGGACCACATTGGCATTGATATTGGAAGGCTATGTAAAGTTTGACGCCAAACATTAAGAGACTAGAGTTCGATGCCACCTGCAGCTTCGTACCGCATATTACGACCTAACGCGTTCTTCCTACATTTGTCAGATTGTAGCGGTGTATCACCTTTGCCTATTTAGTTAATAGAATCCTACCACCAGCAACTCAATCAGATAGTCATATTTATTATCCAGTCAACCGTAATCAAGACAGTTTTTCACAACAGTGTCAAATTATCCAAACCGAGAAACGATCAAAATGTTCATTTAATGCATTGTTCAAACTTTGCATTTTGATGAAAAGAAAATTAATCACACAACTTAAATGTTATTGAACTATCTAGACCTCTTGATTTCTAGTTACAGCGTGTAACTATACTCCTTTGCACTTGATCCTTTTTTTGAACAATAATTTACTACACGTAAGTCTATATAAGACCGCATCGTATTGAACTATACCAATGTGAACGTTAAGTGATCGGTGCAATAAAAATAGTTGACTCAACGAAAGAGCATCTAATGTAATGAATTATATTAGAGTAATTAAGAAATAATTTTATATTATCTAAAATTTTAGTATAAATAACAGCCATTGCGGCTTCAATATCAGCTATCGATTTAGATGAAACATCGATTTAGATAAACATACCTTATTTTGAATACATTAAAATGTGACTGTTTTTTCGGTAAAACCAAGATTTCTGGATGCGAAAACTTTTAGCGCACTGCGGAATTTTGTTGCTATATATTTATTTTTCTTTTCAACAAAACGTGTCCAACAGGATCACATTTTTTTGAACACTACACCGGTCTCGGTCTTGATGCCTATCCATGGACTTATATCACTGCTCTCGTGCCACGTCGCCACTCGTTATGGGAGCGGAGAGCACCTAGATAAAGGACCGCCCATATTCGTCATGTCACTGAAGATTCGCAGTTTTGTGCGGCCTGTTCAGCCGACTGTTCACCTCCGCCGCTTTTCGCAGCTACCCTACATATGTACCCATGTGCAGGCTGACCGCCATCCGCCACTTCCACCTCCGAAGCTTAGCCCTGCGTGTGTGTGCAACCCACGTGTTCCATTTGTTTAATGTATTGCACCACTGCAGCTAGGCAATATGTAAATGTAGTTCTGCTTGAAGATGTAGTTAGTGCTTGAAGATATGTATCAATATACAATTTAGATAACATAAACGAGCTGAAAAAGAAACAACGGTACCCTTTACCAAAAGCTAGAAAATTTTTACAAACTATAAAAGAATCAACAAAAAAAAAAAGATTCAGTTAATTAGCTAAACATTAAAGTAGGAGCCCCATTACTTGGAGAAATACGTTTTAATTGCCCTAACCGCTTCTCTAGGCACTTTATCTTGGTTAAGCTTAGTCAATGTAAATATAATTATGAGCTGTTTAACCCGCTCAGTGTTGTTTGCAAGAACCTAAATGAAGTCTATCACCTATTTTCATATTCGGACTCTTTAAAGTCCATTAAAGCCACATTGCTTAATATACGTGATTTACCAATGTCGTACTTACATTAGCTTTTAACCCCAAAAACTCATTACGATTCGAAAATTTATTGTTGTTAACTGTTATCGGTTGTCAAGCTTATGCATGTTTGCGATGGCTTAGGGGTTCATTTGCAATTTGGTCCTGTACCGGTTGTGGGTGTGGCTCTGTGCTAGTTGCGTACATGCTTTTTTTTTTCTTTTCCTTCTTATTTGTTTTATTGTACTTATACTAAGTTTTAATATTAATTAATTTAAGATTTACTTTAAGAGTCAATTGAACTCGACTGTCATTTGTTTTAGTCGACTTTCATGTATAAGTGGAATAAACAAATAAATAAATAAATAAATAAATAAAAATAATGTATATTACAATTATTTATAACGACTTCTGCACTTAAAAAATACCTAAACAAAATCCTGGTTTTTAAAAAGAATTCTCTCTTTGATATTCGTGCAAAGTTGCAGAACGTTGATATCTACCCATGGAACACGAACCAATTATATAGTTTCAATATTGTAAGGATTAAAGCTCTTCTTTTATCGGGAAAAAATTTTTTATATTAGACAATGGCGTGGATATTTTTCAACAACTATTACGTTCAACATGTATACGGGTGACATGGCTAACTTATCACGTCGTGTGTGTACTATGCTTTGGTATTAACTTACGTTTGAATAATTCAGCTCTTTTATTTACTAATTCTACGTTATATATTTCCAAAACAATATATTTCTAATGGTATGCTCTAATCTAAATAAAAAAATTACCAATCGGCTATAATGCGAAGAAAGACTGGCATTTATCGACTTAACACATTGTTTAAGTTATTGGTTTTCGGTTTTCTATAGCATTAGTAATCTTTTTTACTGAATTCTGCGTTGACCTAATCTAGAAAGTCAGACATCCTGGCCAGTCCGTATAAAGGGGCTATTTCCTACAGGATTACACGAACGTAGACTCCTCTATGAGCTTTCCTGTACGGATCCTAGTGACATGGTTCAATCCAGAAGAAAGGGGATGTTTACTTTTTTTCTTCCCAGTATATCTCGGTTCGAAATAAAAGTTGAGTTGGAGTTGCAAGTAGGTGTGGAACTAACGAATTTGGTCATCACACATCCCCTCCTTTCCGGATAATAAACGGAAACGTAATAACATCGCAACCAACGTGGACTTCGTCGTTCATTCCAGGCCGAGATTTTCAGCATCCCTAGTAATTTCGATATATTCGATTCGGTCTGGACACCCACTGCGCAGACTGTGCGTCTTGGCCACTGGCGCTCGGATAAGTAAAGATTGGCACACGGTATCTGCTCCATCGATACTTCCTACGGTTGTAGGTCTTCAGCTCACACATCCAGATAGTAGGCATTCACTACTCAAACGCAATGAACGTACATCCAACCTGATATAAATACCTTGAAAGCCTAACAGTCACAAAAAGTCTCTCTTGGAGACATTTTCAGGTCATCATCAAAAGGTCTTGGGTCGTTATTAATGCGTACTTCTTCGATTCGCTTCTTGATGTCGTGGAGGAACTTCTCACAGCTCTCTTGGCGGATCTCTTTTGTCGCACATACCCGTACTTTTAAACCTTTAATTTTAAGAGCGAGATTAATAAATTATTATTTTAATCGACTAGGCCTATAAGCTGAGCTATCTTTTGCGGTAAATTAAACTGAATTCAATTCATGTAGAACGTCTAAATCATTGTCATCCCCTTTTACGAATTTTAGATCGAATAAGCGCTTCGCATTATCACCTTTTGAGGCAACTAAGAGAAAAATACCGGGTAACGGTACATGGTCCCACATAACGTGATGGCAAATTAGCGGCAACGTGCTAAATGGGCCTTGATAACGAATAGTGATTTACCATAATGTTCTCTCCCATTCGGGATTTCCATTTACAACGTTTCAGAGTATAATAGCGGCATTGCTCTTAAATACATTTCTTGAGATTGCTACGCACAACGCTCATTATTGCTTGCAATAGGTCCATTTACACATTTCCGATGGCAGATCCTCTAAAATGTCTTTCGGGCGCCCGAATGGCCTACGGGTACACCACTGTGATTCTCGTACAGTACCTATAGTCTCAAATAACGTGGCATACACAACTCCTCCTCCAACCTCCATGTCTACCATGACTTTCATTGCCGGGTTCCGCTTTGCATAACTTTGTTCATTGTTATCGCAACCTTCAGTGAGTTTCCTCGTTTTCACCTTATATTCATGCCCAGAGGTTAACTATTGTTGATTACGTTCATCCCTATTTTCGTGATCGTCGGCAACGGCACATTTCCGGATTCAATTGTTTCATAACCGACAGTAGATGCCTTGAGGATTGTTTACCTTTCGTATTCGGTTTTCCTTTCAAATGTGAATTGTCAGTATATATGACGAAAGATTTATCTTGACTTCTAGCGGTCTCTCTCTGAGTTTTCTTTCGTGTCAATCTCTCCGTTATTATTGTTACTGTGCTCGGGATTCGGATATTCGACAAGCAGTTTATGATGGTTTAAGTTGTTCCAGTCGGATCATATTCGGATAAGGGGCCAACCACTTATGCGCCTCGTTTATATATTTCGAAATCAACGTTCGTGTGGTTTGGCCCTATGTTGGATATGGTTGGATCATTAATCCCTTCAACCAGCTTTGCTTCCCTAATATGACATTGTATACTGCCAATCTGTAGTTGGGCTAAACAGGAGGGGATTATATTTGAACAAAGCATGGTCGCTCCGAAAGTCTGTAAGAATTGTAGCCAAAGATTACGTCTTCTGTTAACTTCGCTGGTTAATTACGGAGTTGTTACACTGGTTGGTGACCTTGCTTTATCATGTTGGGAAATAATTCACCAGAAGCAAAGTTTTATGATGGCAGTCCTTCAATCTGTTCCGTCGGAAAAATCACAATGTCACATTAGTAAACTGACTGATTATATCGAACGCTTGTTCTTGTAATTTTGCTTCGCTGTCCATAGGTGCGGATGTTATAGAGCTGGACGTTATCCAGCAGGCTCTGCTACGCGTAAGGATTGGCCTGATTAGTGTTTTTCTGACTAGCGAGCATTCGAGTTAAGGTTCCACAGCTATGGTTTGCCCCTACGAATCTACCTCAGCTACAGGATATTCGGGTCGATAAATCCATTACCTATGCCGTGATAAAATTTATAAATAGCAATGCTATAATAAATGCATTTCGTTTAAGTAGTACGATGCTATGTCGATTCGATATTGAATCTGGTTATTTATAAAAATTTAGTGTTTGTTCACATAAATAATATAATAACGACATTTTCGAGAATTCGCCTCGGCCATACAATTGCAACTCACCAATGGATGTTGAAGAAGTCTTCCTTCCCAATTTGCAATTGCGGTCAAATTCTTACTATAAAGCACATTCTCTATGACTGCCTTAACTTTTCCTTGGCTACAAGCATTGCATTTGGAGTGACTAACCCTATGGACATTCTACAATCAGCTACAGAACAATATATTACTTTTTTAAAACTACTAGACTCAATATCTAATGTATTTTTATAAATTAGAGTCAATAGCCTGTGTAGCTAGTGCTCAATGTCTTTTTTTTTAGTCTAAGAATTTATTTCATTAGTCTAAAATTATAATAATAATAATAATGATAATAATTTTTTTAAATTTGGTAACCTCTTTTAACATCTGCACACACAACAATAATATATTAATTGTAATATTAAAATTATAAACTAAATATAAAATTTACTTTGAATGATTTTTTTCCACTTTGAAAAAAACTTTTTTTTACTCGCGAACCCATAAATTTTTTATTTGACATTTGGGGTTGTAATTTTCATAAACTAACAACCTTGCTTTAGCACAAAATTGTTATTGGAGAATTTTGTTTTAATCCTCTCAACCATTAATGTTATTGCATATATCTACAGTTGATAAAATCAACACTGCTTCTTAATCCTAAATGTTTTTATAAATTTCTCAACTTCATAAGAAAAATCTCCGTATATCCCTCGCAGGTTTCTTTCAATGTATCTGAGTCCTCTAGTGAAATTGAAACCTCTTTGGGGACTGCTTCCGACGAATTTTTTCAACTGCTGATTTCGATTTAATTGTTAACTATGCGTATCTGATAACTAGCTCCGTTCCAATTCTTAACTTGATCATTTCAGAAAACGACGTTTTACATGGCTTGGGGTCTGTAAAATATAGTTGTGCTCCTGGGCACTCCATCTATGGGGTGGGGTCCGCATTATGCATACTCAAATCATGTTCCAACGAGCTATGTGGTGTTATTTCAATGATTTTTAACCAGTCCTTGAAATCAGGTGTTTTTCCCTTATGTTTGAAGAACAGTTTTCTTATTCGGCTTCATAAATGTGGAAACAGACATCACGTTGACAACTATGGAAACATTGCTAAATTGAGTGCCTTACTTAAATTGTTTGAATGGACTGTCACTCCGCAATTAGCTTTCGCTATCAAATCTTCTATTTCACCATTCAGCATGGCTTCCCAAAAGGAACATCGCCACCTACGAATCTGTTAGAGTTTAATTGCTGTGTTTTCAAGACTTTTTCTTGGGGCTCTCGCAAGGATGTCGTATATACCGATTTTAGTGAAGCAGTTAGTTTAGCAGTTTAGCTAACCATAACTTATTGATGTTCAAACTCTATGCTGCTGGCTTCCTTTCCCACGTAGTGATATGGATAAGCTCTTATCTGCATAACAAACCTTTCAGGTTTCTGTTTAACTTCATCACCTCCGATGAATTTCCCGTGACGTCTGGTGACTCTCAAGGCGGCCACTTAGGGCCCCGTTTTATTTATTTTAGACATTCATGACCACCCCCCGGCGATAAAATCTAACCATATTTTAATGTACGCTGGCGATGTTAAACTGTTTTCTTTCTTCTCCTTGGAATTGCAACCATATCAACTGCAAGTTGACTTCAATTATTTGGTTACATTGTCCTCTTTAAATTTTATGAAATTAAATCTAAAAAAATGCAAGGAACTTTCTTTCTCAAGGAAGAATTCCTTCAGGACTGAATATTTCATCGATTCACACATGTTGGAAAACGTAGATTAAGGTATTCTATTCTACTGCAGATTACGTTTAAATTTGCACATTGAGCTCACTTTAAATAAAGCTGGTTCGGAACTAGGTTTCATCAAATAGTAGTCCAAAGAGCTTACTGATCCTTACATTACAAAAAGGCTATACATGTGCTTAGTTAGATCAATATTTGAGTATGCCTCTGCCGTGTGGTCTCCTTCCTACAGGTGTTAAGTAAATTCAAAAGAATCCTTTCAAAAGCTATTCTTGTTGTTTGCGTTTAGAATTTTTGGTTGGGACCTCCTTGTCTTTCTGCCTGCTTATGAAAATAGATTGCTTCCCTTAGCCTTACCGTCACTTGAGAAACGTAGATTTATTCTTGGTGTTTACTTCCTAATTCAGTTAATAAATGGTATTATCGATTCGTCCGCATTACTTGGTACGATAAGCGTGTAATGTCCCTAATCGCTTCTTTAGGAGCTTTATCTTCATAAAGCTTAGTCAATGTAAATATATTTACTAATTTTTCAATCCGTTCAAAGTTCTTTGCAGAAACCTTTAACGATATCTATCACTTAATCTCAATATCGGACTCTATCAAAACAACTACTCTCAACACGCGCGATTTGTCTACGTCGCACTTACACTAACTTGCAATCTTAACTATCTAACTATAATTCGGAAATGAACTGGCGTTGTTTACTATTATCGGTTGCTAAGCTTTTACATGTGTGCAAGGGTTTAGAGGTTCATTCAGCGGTGTTATACGAGCGCTACTGCTTAGTGCATTGTATCTACCCGTGAATAGTTTGCCTGCAGAGTTAAACTGCAGCGAAATGCAGTCAAATTTAAAGTCGCTTTATTAGATTAGAAGAAATGGTTAAAAGAGAGGAACGATATAAGAGTGCATTATAATGGTAAAACAAATAATTTGCAACTCGAACGTTGATAGGAATATTACAGAAGTTTATTTGTATAAAAATCGATTGGTGTAAGAAAGTAAGAAAATTATATTCAGCGAGGGCCAAGTCTAACATACCCACCACTATGCTTTTCGCATTCTACTCTTTAAGTTCTTTTATTTGATACTCGTATCGCTGATGTTCGTTTTAAAATTAACCCATTTTTAGATATGTTATCTATCTCCACTTGAGGAGTGTACAAAATAGTTTTAAACATTCTGTCTTGTTTGGCTTGTGACAAATAAGCAAACAACCTCAAAAAATTGCAAAAAAAATGCACTTAGTTGTAACTTTGTGTAGGCACGGCCGATTGGTTCCATTTTCGGACCTAAAGCGTAGAGTGTTTCGTAAAATAAATGTAGAAAATTTTAGGGTTCTAACTTTAATAGTTTCCGAGCAAAAATCCAAAAATTTTTGTTAAAATAAACTGGGTTGCGTTCACTTT
Source organism: Glossina morsitans morsitans (assembly GCA_001077435.1). NCBI lineage: Eukaryota > Metazoa > Arthropoda > Insecta > Diptera > Glossinidae > Glossina > Glossina morsitans. Next base: position 34,377 of record CCAG010012357.1, read on the forward strand.
ACGCTCCACTGCAGGCTTCTGAGCAATTTGGCCCATTTTCAATACCAACCTGCGTGCAGAGACTCCCAATGTTTCTACCAAATTTGAAGTCGATATCTTCATTTTTGCGATCACGAGAGTGCCAATAACACTAACCACACAGGCATACAGACACACAAACGACGGACAAGTCAACTTAGAATTTCACGCTGATCAAGAATATGTATACTTTATGGGCTCTCTGAAGCTTTCTTTTGGGTGTTACATATATTTTGAAAAAAAAAAGCAAAATAAGTATACCCCAATTTTACAATGATGGGTATAAAAATGCCAATTCTAGAAAACGTTAAATGATTCGTAATTAAAAAAAAAAACAGAAAAAACGTAGTGGTTTTTTATAAAGGCTTTAAAAATTCTTCCTAGTAAAACAAATTTAAAAACAAAGTATATTCAAAATGATGAAAAGTGAACAAAAAAGACAAGAAAAGAAGAATACTAGCAAGCAAAATACAGTGGTCACAACGGTAAATTTAAAAAAAAACAGGAATTTCCTGCGTCCTCTCCTTTTGTAACGTCATCAATTGCTGCAAACCAAATATTGTCCGAATTCAGTTTTGTGAAGAAAGGTGTGGGGACAAAAAAAGGGAAGCTTTCGAAAGAGTAAGCACATATATGGATGAGTAAGTAATTAACTATTTCTTTTCTTCTTCTACTCATACCGAGTAATACAATAAAATACGTACGGCGGAACAAATATAGAAAGAAGAGAAATTCTACCAAATTTGTTGCTTGTCAGAAACACTGATCGTTCCTTGCCTATCGTGCAATATTTAAAAAAAAAATGTGAAAGATGTTCACACTACTTAAAGTGTGGTTATTGTACGGTCTGTTTGCATAAGAGCACAGAAAGATTATTTTTTTGTTTATATATTTACTCACACACGGAACTAAGCTAAAATAATGTAATAATCGAATTCAATTGACTCTTAGAAGTAAATCTTATACTAATAAATCTTAAAAACTAGTGTAAAGTATATAAGGACACGTAAAGAAAAAAAAATAGATTAAATAATAATTTATGCACAAATAAATAAGAAAGACAAAAAGAAAAAAAGCATGTACACAACTAGCATGGAGGCACACCCACAACCAGCACAGAGCCAAATTGCAAGTAAACTCCTTTGGAAGCATGCAAAAGCAAAATCTGATAAACTTAAAAAATTGAAGAAACTCTGAAGTGAGTTTAAAAGTAATAGGTTGTGTTATATTTTGGCCGTTGTACTTTAAAAAATACATTATGTCATAATCTGTTCCTGATCTGTGCTATCAGAAAGATAATTGAAGTAAAAGAGGGCGAATTGTTCAACAATCAGTTCACCTACCGTATATTGAGCAGAATTCAGTCTGATTATATACAATTAATTTATATCTGCTATTGAATGAGTAGGCAGATTTGATGTTTAGGTTATCAACTATTTGAATTACCCTGATAGACCGTAAAAATTACTTGATATCAAACCGGAACTAAACCCTATGTTATGCGGGATTCGTTGTTAGTAACCAAATATTCGATTACCGATATGTTGTTTGCATGACGCTAAGTTTAACAGATAGTTTACTTTATCGAATTTAAAATCAACTCACCACCATATTATCTATATAAGGGAAAATTTACCACATCGTCGTATTGCGTTGAATTAACACAAATTTGAACAAAAATTTGAAAACTTTAAACACTGTGTTATGATTGCCACTGAGCTATTACCTGAAAATTACATTCATTGTCGTCTACATTTAGTTACTGCCGCATAGGTACGAAAAAAACTAAATATATTATTCCGCTAAATAAAGAAATAACAATCTTACGGACGGGTAGGGAGAAAACCGGGCTTAATATAATTACGACTGTCATTTACTGCATTTATTTAAATTACCGTCAGGTTGCCGCTCCGTGACCATTCCGTGCGCTAAGGTAAACAGAATACATATCTCCCGTCCCAATATACAGCACAGATTGAAAATTAGTGGCTGTTTATTTGAGTGAGATATAAAATCCGGCATATCTAAGGGGAACAGCAATTTACCACATGCTGCATAATATGAAAATAAGTTAATCAATTTACCGATGTGTTAGCCGAATTTATAACAGAATATGGAATATTGGAAAATTTTTGCTTTAAAAGACTTTCAAAATAATTCATATCAATTAATAAAAAAAATAACAATTGTAAAATTTGTTAAAAACGTTACAGATACGTTTTTTTAAACTGTTTAGACAGGAGCCGCAGGTACCACAAATTCTTGTACGACTGCGGTGGATCTGCGCAGCAGAAAACAACGAAAAATCCCAAAGTCTTCTGTATCTCCTAACGCATTTGAAAATAAAGGCGCTCAATAGGCTGCAACGCATGTTCAAGTCCTTCGAAATGATTGGTCACATCATACAGAATGGTTGGTAGTGTTAATAATTTTCCTGATGTCAATTTGAAACAAAGTGTTTATGATAGGAATATGTTTAGATATCGCAAACTGAATCACTAAATCAGTATACTCGTGTCCTTCGATAATGCAAATTAAAAATCTATGCCAACTGCAAACTCAAACTCATAGACATGCATTTCATATGACAACGACATCAATATGGCTGCCAATAAACGACTTCATCAATTCAGCAGCTCATAATTGTTTAGTTTTTTTGTAAAAGAAAAAAAAAAAAAAAGTTATTAAAAAATTCTTTTTTCTACAAACACCAATGTACATTCGGCGAGTTTTTAAATGGGTGAGTTAAATTTTATTGTTAATTAAATTAGTTATTTTGTCAATAACTTAATTGGTATTAATTTTATAATTCATATTATTTAACATAATCATTAATTAGATATTTGTCGAATACCTAATTACTATTAATTTATTATTGTTTATTATTGTATATCGTTTATTTTAATTATTAAAATGTTTTCTAACTAATTTGCGTTGTTTGTTACTGGCTGCCGAAGTAAGTTTACTCATTACGTCACACTTCCATTTACAACGCATACAATTTATAAAAATTCTGTAGGGCAATTTGCCTTATTTACCCCCCAATTTCGACGAGCTAGTTACATTTAGTTAGAGCCCTTTAAGTATGCTACAAAATCTCATCTGCGTCAGTTAAAGTTCCATTGGGAGTGCAGATGGCAGAAATTTCGTTCAAGTTTGAAGTCCCATTGAGTCTGTTGTTTTTGTTCCAGACAATTCTGATTGATGTATTTCTGTAAATTCTTTTCGAAAAATGTTCGAAACTAAGTGCCTTTGATTTTCGTAATTCCTTTCTGAATAGAGCATTGGTCTTTTTGTATAACAACAAATGATCAAGATCAGGACATCTCTTAAAGCGGTGTCATAGATCCATTTTATTTTTCCTCAATAAAGAAAGCGTGCTGTTTTACCAAGGAAGCCTAGCTCGTTTAAAAAAGCTGTTGGATTGGGGAATAGAGAGATGAGCAGCCGTACGAATCGCTTTAGACATAATAGCAACATCATGGTTGCAGTTGCTATTAAAAGGCCTTGAATTCAGAAATGACTCGGCCTTTTTGGGGTAATTAATCCAATCCGCTTTATCTAGGAGGAATTTGGCCTGTTGTGCTGGAGTAACATAGGCCTTACAAAGGTTAAGATCGATTATTATGTAGATCATCACTATTATGTGATCACTATTATGTAGATCATCGGAAATAGACCAAGACACCAAAGGAAGAAATGACTTAAAGCAACATGTTAAATCAATATGTGAAAAGATGTGATGAGTTGAAAATTTCGTTAGTTTTCCATCATTTAAAATGCAGAGATTACTTTGAATGTTAATGTTTAAGATTATTTGTATCACTACGGCTTAATGCGTATTTGATTTTATAAGAACACCAACTCTTTGCTTGGATTATGAATTTTGATCAGCATTCGTGAAATTTTCAGTATATGATTTGAGTGGAATAGAATTAAAGGAGTTTCTGTAATGAGTCTCTTGAAGAGACATAAAGGTTAAAAGGTTATGAGTGCACGGAATTCATCAAAATGGTTAATAGATCCCTTAATGTTCCATTGTGGAATTTTAAAAACTTTATTTAATTGTAGTGACATGAAAACGAAGTGGTAGGAGGGTTAAGTTTCCACGTCTTCGTCGGGAAGGTCGCTATACGAATTTTGCGTGAATAATTTGTTCTTACCAGCAGAATAATCTGTACTTAGGTGGTTGCGTACATTTGAAGAACAAAGAGCGCAAGTGAATAATTTGAAATTGAAGGTTGATTAAGGGATGAAAATTTGGATTCATTACCACTTGTAATTTGTTGACTAGAGTTGAGAGCTGGTGATTCTGGGAAATTTAGTTCATTAGACTTTAGGATACCTGTTGTTGTTTTAATTTTTTTAATATTCATTGTTGCTTTGATTTGTTCAATATTATCCTTGGCGGATGATGGAACTGGTTTCGCAATATAATGTTTGGCTGATGGTTGAACAGGTTTTTCGTTGGGAGGATTTGGAGTTAAAGGCTTATTAGGCTCGATCGGCGAGTTGACAGCAGCGTAGGTGTTGCTTTTGTTAATTCTTTGGGTTCCAGGTAGATTTATATTATACTTGCGTCACGCTTCGCCCGTGCTACAGCAATTTTTTGTTCTGATTTTTAAAATTTCACGCAATTGTATAAATCGTGGGCATTGTTTGTCTAACGCCGAGTGCCGATCATTGCAATTTACTACTATGCGTACAGCTTCCAGCATGCGAAGAAAGACCACAGTTAGCACAAGATTGAGCACTGTTGCACCTTTTTGCCGTTTGACCCAGGCGATGGCAGTTTTTGCATCTCATGGGATTTGGAATGTAGAGTTCCACTTTACATTTATACCAAGCCACATCAACTGTTTCCAATAACTGATAGCGATCAAAGCTCATAATTATCCTTCCTGTAGGAGAGCGAGTTTTTCCGTCGTCATTTAGTTTAGTGAATTTATAAACTTCAGTTACTCCTTGATTGCCCATTTCGCGAACTATTTCATCTTCCGGCACATGCTTTAAACACGGAGAATAAATTACCCCTCTAACTGAGTTCCGTCTTTCATGCAGTTTAGCGGAAATAGTACAAAAATTAGCTAATGATTTCGACTTCATGAGTTTTTCGGTCGCGCGCGGGTTCCCAGCGAGGACAAGTAAATTCCCATCGCGTAGAATCAAGATAGTGTGTATATATGTTGTAATACCATCTAGGGCTTTTTTTATAGCGAAAAGATTGATTTGGGAAATTGTTATGCTTGCATCAGTTGAAGAAATAGCAACATATTTTTTCTCAATACGAGTGATGTCACAGATTGGCAAAACCGGAAAGTCCGAGCTTTTATTTGTTTTTCTCTGCAGGGATTTATCCGCTAATAGATGAAATCTATTTGAGTTCTTATCTGGCGGCCCTAGGGCCATTATGCCTTATGGTTGTCTATTATTTAGTAATTGGGAAAAAAACCACTCACTGAAAAAAGATTGGGAACTACTAATGGAAAATGTCAATTGTTTTCAATTTTTTATTTTTCTGGTTTTTTGTTTTATTATATATAGAGGAAACAAAAGCACATACGGAATCCACGATACCAGTTTTAGCAAAAACACTAGAAAAGACGTGGGACTAAATACAACAAAAACACCGAACAATCAAACAAGTCGACACTTTACGAAAAAAAAAAATATATATATATAAATAAATATATGGAAAGTATTTATTTAAAATAATGTTAATTTTATTTTCAGCCAGTTGATGGATTGCTAAGTGTACCATCTATTGTCATGGGTGTTTCTGTTGACACAGAATGTCACTTAAATTTTATTATCATTTTTAAAAAATATTTATTTTATCATTTATAGTACGTTTTAATATATACAAACAAAACGCAAGAGAGAGATAACACAATACCAGAGGGATGTGATACCATACCAAAATGAAAAGCAATATACCATAGCCAATTAACACCACATTGGAAAAAACTAGCTATATGCCAGAGAACTTCAACATCATGTCATGTATAAGTGACAATACACAAAAGGTGACCGTAACAAGCACACATACCAGAATTAGCACCAAAAATAAGCTATGTAGCATTAAGGTTTAGCCAAAGAGACGAGCGTGGGCGAAAATATCAAGGAAAACCGTTTAAAACGAGGTGAGGGGGAACAGAAATTTGGCATGAAGACCTAAAGGACAAAAATCATTGGTAGAAGCTATCATAGATCTAACCGAAGTCATGTGAAGTTTGCATTGAAATTTTTTTTATAACTATATTTAGGTTTTTAAAAGTGAACATTTTTGGAATTTCTATATTTATTTATTTATTTTTTTGTTACATTGTCATAAAGTTTATATATTTTATGTTTATGGATATGCGAGACGGAGGATTCCCTATGAATCCAAGATATTGAAAGTATAGAGTGAGTGGGTGTATGTACTTGTTTTGTTAACCTGCTCGGCTGTTTCCGTCAAGACTTGCGCTCTTCTAATTGCTAAAATTAATTCGGCAAAGAGCGTCACTATTCAATAAAAAGAATTAATATCTTGATTGGACTTTTTATTAGGCAAAATTGGCTAGAAACGTTCAAAATTAATTGCCTTTATTAATAAAATCGGTTTATTATACACTAATTTTCTACAACTAAAATTATATAAAATTGCTTATTCATAATTTTTGCTAATGGGCGTTTAGGGTAAATTTAATGTTTGCAATTATTTCTCAAAGAAACGCATGTGCAGCGTTTTCGCAAGTGTGCTACCTGGTTTTATTTTCCAGTTCTCCTTTTATTTTTATTTATTTATGACTGCACTCTACATCGTGAATAACCCAAAACATGAAGTTGTTAACACATTTTTATTTTATTATATGAAGTTGTTGATATATTTTTATCGTGAAATGATTATTTTATTCTATATACATTACATGCCGCTGGTGGCACGTTCGTCCGCGGAATCTGTTGATTCTGACTCCATTCCAGCATTAATTCTTCTTTCCATAAAAATATTGTGCAAAATGCAGCATGCATGAATTACATGCGCTGCATTTTCATGGCTAAAATACAAAAGTCTTGCATTGAACGAGCACTTACATCTTGATTTGACGAAGCCGAACATTATTTTGATTATATTACGCGCTTTTCCGGGAATTTTGGTCAATTGCTCTTGCTTCGCATTAGTTGGCCTGGCTACGTATGTCATTAGATGCTAGACATGTGGTGCGTTTGCATTAAATAGCTGTGATTATCAAAGGTAATCCATATATTTAAATCATCGCAAGATCCCGGGAACTTCGCATTGGCATACAAAAATTGAAGTAAATGATTGCAAATGTTTTAAACAAAAGAAGAAAATATAATCAACGTACAACTTTAAATTTAATTGACGTACCGCTTCAACATTCAAACTATATATATGCCCGTCTGTTCATATATAGTACTGGCGGTGTTCCAGGGTCATTGAGCAATTGTTTGCTATACACTTCTGATAGGATCCGTGGGCCAAAAAGTACAATACCGAAAAAAACTATATTCAAATAGATAAATAATAAGGAATTTTTTACAAAGAGTACATGCTTATTCCGCGAAATTCAATGATCAAAGAAGTTTTCTTAGCGTCAGGTTTTAACAAATCCTTCCTGACATCCCTCAGCAACGGATTAGGAAATCTAAAAAACCGAATAAAAACCGAACCTTTAAACAAAACCGGGTCGTTCTTATCCATCAACTTTGAACAATTTTTTACAATTCAATCTTATTAAATTGGTTAGTAAATACATTAATGAAAAAAAAGTTTTTTTTATAATGCTATCTTTAACTATTTGCCCCAAGATTGCGCAATAATTTTGCAGTTATTTTTCTTCTCATTTTTTACACATTTTTCTTTTAAAATATCTGTAAGCTTTCAGAAAATATTCCTTTACAATGTTACGCAGCGCTATGTAATTATAATAAAAACACACTTCTGAAAAATAGATCACAAACCATTTTATAATTTTGCAGTTTCCACACTTAGCCTTAAATTTATGTGTAAAGAGATAACAACAACAGTTGTTCAGCTGTTTGACAGGGAGGGGTTTGTGATTTGTCAGTGACAGTACGCAGAATAAGGCTGTTAGTGTAAATAGGTTAAAGTTGCATGAATAAAAGAAACCAGCTGTAAATTGAAAAAAAATAAATTCCAAGCAAAATTGTTTACTTGCAAATAGCTGAACCAAATAAAAAATTTGAACTCTGTGAAAGGTAACTAATTGTGTTATTTTTCACTCCGATTGTATAATTAATACTCTTAATTCGCAAAAACTTATAATCAATTGTGTAGCATGAATCTTTCCATACGCGTCGCTATCATTGATAAAGCGTAAAGGACCAAAAACTAATAAAAATTGACCACTCTACTGAATATATTAGTCTTATCGCCAACAGGTATAATTCATTTTACTGAACAAAACGATAAAAAAACCTGAATAAAATTTTGTTATTAAATAATAATGTTGAGGAAAATTTATATGTCAGGCGAAATTGTTCCTTTGCTCATATTATGGTATTTGACAGAAGAGGAATATTGAGATGGGCGGAAAAGCAATCTTATAAGCCGTAGATGGGCTCTGCGAGATGTTTCAAATTGTCTTTCGTTACCTCAAAATGTGTAAGTAAGTGGATTTATACATTTTTCAACAACATAAAGTGAAATACAAATATTGTTACAAGTAGATTTTCACAAAAGTTTCGCGCGTCCAAAGAAGCTTTTTGAATAAATTTTAATGCAAGTAACTCTCTGTTGTGCTTTTCATATTCTTGTGACGCGTTGTTATACAACAAACGATGATTAAAATATTCCTAATATTTATTGAGTTGAAGTGATACGTAGACGAAACCTACATTTATTTTCGTAAGCCCCCCCAAAATGGAGAACGTTTCATAAACCGAAAAGGCAAGCTTAGCCTGAATGAAATGGTAGTGAGTTACTCTACATACGTACATGTTTATTCGTATGGTTTGCGACCAAATGAAAATCACGACAATATACTTCCGATTTGCTGAATGATTGCAACTTATTTTGAAGATGGTGTCGACGTCTCGCTAGAGGTCCCGCAATAGAGGCGAATAAGTAAGGAAATAAGAACCGGTGTCTCTTCTGCACTTTCAAATCGAATTTTGTTGAAATAAAAGATATCAAGAATAAATCCGCTTTTAGAAGTTTTATGAAAATTTAAAAGATTGATTATCACTTATATAACAAAATACAAAGGTAGGATTGATTTGGGATTCGTTTTAAAACATTACACATTCTTTATAGGTAAATTCATATGTTAATATATAAATATTGTATATAAAATAAAAAGAAAGAGATATATATTAAAATTCAATGTTTAAGTTCACAAGTCAAAGTTTTTCTAAGAAATGCCAATGTTAAACTATATAAAATTTCGTTTTATCCAAAATTTTGCACAATTTTGTTTTTATTTACGTTTGTACGATTTGGTCGATTTTGTCGATTTTCTTCTTTAATAATTGATATTGTGTCTAATGGAATTGGTGCTTCTTTTCTTGGCCTTCGCTTTTCCACCTGCGCCTCACAAAAAGAAAACCAATGTTAAACTATTTAAATACAAAATTGCATACGTGTACTTACTTGCGCTCCTTAGCTCTACCCGGCATATCGTACTCAGGCGGTACATATATTACTTAAATGAAAAAATTTGCGTTATAAAAACACATGAAAATAAACGGAAAATTGCTCATTAAAAGTTTACCCCTCGCTTTACTCTACTAGCGGAGGGAACTGGATCATTATCCAAAGATTTGACCGAAGTTCCAAATGTCAGTGCTCTTTTTCGCTAGCGTACATAATGAAAATCAGAAGTTCACTCAATTGTTCTTTGAATGTAAAGAGTTAATACAAGCAAATTAAAAGTTTTTGCATTTTTTTCCTTTATTATAAATTTACTATATAATATTAGTTGCCTTTATTCGATAATGACAATGATACCAATAAATTTGTTATCATTTAATGTTGTAAGGACGAAAGTCGCTTAGCTTGTTGTGGTCCTACACGTAGTGGTAAGTTTTTCTTATGTATTTAAACTAGGGAAATTATATTTTACTTTCCATTCCATAGCAAGCACTTTATTATTCTCTTGTGGGTATTGTATGGATGCTGTAATAAGTAAGAGCTGTATAAGTAAGAGCGGAATGGAATGGGATTGTCACATTAGAAATAATTTAGTTGACATTCTTCGAATATGATCATCTAACCCATTGGCAACGCCAATTCGTTTTCGACCAGAGGCGTAGTGAAGACGAAGACAGCATATCCTCTTATTTCTTGACTGAGCCGTCGACGAGGACTTCACACTATAGGTAAGAGGGATATTTTGAGCGAAGACCGCCCGTTCCGTTCGACGATCATTGACGATAGGTCGTTTGAGTTAAATATGGGCAATTATATTATAATCTTTAGCCGCTAGGTTCTGATTTAACTGTTCGAAACTATTCTTTTGTTTAGTGAGGTAAAATACTTTAATATAGGAAATTAGACTATGGTAAGAACGCTTGCAAAAAGGCGCCAAAGCCTATCCAGGCATTATTTGATTAACATAAGAAAATTGTTCAACGAACAAAAAATTCCGCCCCTCACAAAGTATATGTAATATATAGAATTGTTAAAAATTGTTCCATTTAAGACACCTTGCTGTTTCCGTTGTTTTTCAAACTAGTAACGTGGTAGTTTGAAACCTAATATTATTTATTTTTAATCTATTTATTTATTTTTTTTTTACTTACTTATACATGGAATTCGACTAAATTTAGCAGTCGAATTCAAATACAACTTAAAGTAAATCTTATACTAATTGTTTTAAAACTAGTATACAATATAAAGAAATATATGAAAAAAGAAGAGTGATAAAAACAAAAACAATCCGCCTGAGTGGCCGAGTAGGCAAGAGTCTCGACCAGCAATTCAATGGTCGTGGGTTCAAATCCCAAGTGGGGTAGAGTTTTTAATAATAATAATAGTAAAAATAATAATAATAATATTAATAAAAATAAAGCCGAAAGCCTTAGATGCTAGTGCTTTTAAGACTTTAGTCTTAGAATTTATTCTCTAGCTAAATTAATATAATAATAATAATAATAATAAAAACAAAAACAAAGAAACTAAAAACAATTATTCATGTATAAATAAATAAAAAGAAAAAAACAAAGAACAAGGGCCTGTATACAGCTAGCACAGAAGCACACCCGCAACAAGAACAAATCCAGGTTGCAAGTGAACCCCTAAACCATTGCAAACATGCATAAGCAACACCATATAATTTTCGAAAAAAAAAGTGAGATATTACGAACGCACATTAGCGTAAGTACGACATGAAAGATCGCGCGTATTACGCATAGTTGCTTTAACAGACTTTAAAGAGTCCGATGATGAAAATAAGTGATAGACACCATTTAGGTTTCTGCAAACAACTCCGAGCGGGTTAAACAGCTCATAATTGTATTTACATTGGCTACGCTTAACCAGGATAAAATGCCTAGAGAAAAGGTTAAGGACATTAAAGCTTAACTCACCAAGTAATGCGGGCGAGTCTATAGTTCCATTTATTACATTGATTAAAAAGGAAATGTCAAGGACAAATCTACGTTTCTCGAGAGACGGTAAGGATAACAGAAACAACCTATTGTCATAGGGGGGAAGAGAGGCAATCGGGTCCCAACCCAAATTCCTAAGCAAAACAGCAAAAATTGCTTTTGAACGGATTCAATTCAATCTACAGAGCACCTATAGGAAGGACTCCACACAACAGAGGCATACTCGTGTATAGGTCTAACCAAACACATTCACAGCCTTTCCTTAACGTAAGGATCATCAAGCTCTTTGGACCATCTCTTTATAAAACCAAGCGCGGACCTAGCTTTGCTTAACAAGAGCTCAATATGCAAGTTAAAACGTAACTTATGGTCAAAGAGAACGCCTAAATCTGTCAACAAATCGACGACCTCCAACTTATGCGAGTCAACCCAGATGCGCCAGGGTCGACGTTACCAGAAATTTATATTGCGGAGAGTATTGGCCGTCGCCTGCGTCGCCATTTGTAACACCCTTCTTCGTTGTACTTAACCTCGATTTTATTCGCGCAATATACGATATCTCCCCGCAGTATGCGGGAACCACTTTCAGGGTGAAAACGCCTTTTCTTGCTTTCCTAATCCTCTTTTATACTACTCTGGAAATGCGGCCGACGATGATTGCGTGGGCAAAGCGCAACATGCATCACCGTCGGAGCAGAAT
>CCAG010012359.1:0-97619 GCA_001077435.1 Glossina morsitans morsitans
AGCTTTGCTTAACAAGAGCTCAATATGCAAGTTAAAACGTAACTTATGGTCAAAGAGAACGCCTAAATCTGTCAACAAATCGACGACCTCCAACTTATGCGAGTCAACCCAGATGCGCCAGGGTCGACGTTACCAGAAATTTATATTGCGGAGAGTATTGGCCGTCGCCTGCGTCGCCATTTGTAACACCCTTCTTCGTTGTACTTAACCTCGATTTTATTCGCGCAATATACGATATCTCCCCGCAGTATGCGGGAACCACTTTCAGGGTGAAAACGCCTTTTCTTGCTTTCCTAATCCTCTTTTATACTACTCTGGAAATGCGGCCGACGATGATTGCGTGGGCAAAGCGCAACATGCATCACCGTCGGAGCAGAATTTCCTAACTAATTGCAAACGACGGTGAGGGAGGGGTTAGAATGTAATCACAAGCCTCCTTCCTATCTAAGTGCAGACGACAGTCAGTGCGGGGGTAAACAACAACAGACGTCACTATCGGAGCTTTAAAAAAAGGATTCCTGTCCTCCTATGCTTAAAAGAAAGATTAGGCGAGCTCAATCTAAAATGAGTTAGAACCTCATCGTAGTAAGGCTAAAGATCGTCTCCCTGTGTGACTGATTTGCTGCGGTGTTTATACTATCCCAACTAGAGTTTCTGGCTGGCGCATAATTTAGCAATAATACCGGAAAATACTATCGGGTGATATTTTACCCATAGTGGGTATAACATATTATTTAATTTAGATGCATAATCATGCTCATCTATACTTATAATATAACAATGAGTATGGTTTCTTGAATATTAATGTTTGCGTTTACATTAATCAATTCATCTTACAACTTGCTTTACAACTCATCTATCCACTATTCGTATAGAGATGGTTGCTCTCTTGTTGATTTTGCACCCAGCTTTATAAAAGGTAACTTTTAACCCTTTATGCCAGTAAAAGGTTGTATGTTAAGCTTGCAGTCATATTTTACATATATGCAATTTATTTAGCATAGCTTATAGCTTTTATTATGATTCCACTGTTTTTTTTTTTTTTTAAATATCTTGATTATTATAAAAATATACTTATTTTTACGACGATTTCTTGTTTTTAATTTCTCAATACATTTTTCTTAAGTATTTTGCCTTAGGTGCTTCTTGCGACTCTAGACTAGAGTTCTTCCACCTCTTTTTCCTCAACTCGCGAGATTAACAACCTGATCTTCTGCAGGGTTGTATTTATAGAATTTATTAAAAAAATATAAAACCGGTGATACAGAGTGCATCTACCATTAGAGCACATAAATATGTAGAAAGGTTCTGAACTCTGACATCTTGTATTTGCTTAGGAAGCACGTTCAGAGTGGTGAACAGTACAAAACAAAAAAATTGCTAAGTCAAGAGCGAGATCGGACTTTAAGTCATTTAATGGTTACAGGTAGCCAAAGAAAAGAACATTTTAATTCGAACGCTTGAATTCGAAAGTGAGGATTCAGAATAAGTTAACTCAGTTTTTGTTTTCATTCATTATTTCCATTATGAAGTTCAACTTTGAATTTTGTCTTTTAACTTTTACTTTATATATATATATTATATGAATATGAATGAATGTGAATCTAAACATAAGAATTTATCTAAAGAGAATGTATGACGTTCTAAAATGAAATTTTTTTTTTTATTTAGCTTCTCAAGATTAAAACAAAATCCAACTTTTAAATATTTACACAAACGGTCTTATTTCTTGTACCTTTTATTTCATTACGATTTAATTTGAAACTGCAAAAGAAAAGCAACAACACATCACAAGAACATGAACGGCACAAAAAAAAAGTTACTTTTTACCAAACATACCGAAATTTCGTGGCACCACACTTTGTGTTAGCATTAATACCCAAACAAATCCATTCGGCGCAGTTTTTCTTCCATTTCTTGTATGATCTCTGATACAACAACAGAAAATATATTCAGCAGATCACCGGAGGCATGTAGATTTTCTTTGTGCCATCACTCACACCAATTGTTCATAATATGTATTCATATATTGTGGATACGCAAAACTTTTGTAAAAAACTTCATTTAACACTATGTATATTTTTGTTTATTTATTTGTGGATAAATATGTAAATCGATTTATTTTTCGTTAACGAAAAAAGATTTGAAGCGTCCCGCACAGCCCTTCTACGTTTTGCAAGATTCCTTTTCCACCAATCTTAATGCACCTCTACTGCCAATTAGCATAAAGTTATTGTGCTTACGTCTAATTTGGTAGCGTTTCTCTCATCTTTTAAGCATACACATAGAGAAATATTCGAAACTCGAAAACGAGCCCGACTTAATACTATACATAATATATATACTAACCCAAAATGTGAACTATTTAGTTTTCGCTTAATTTAACAAATATTAGAGATTGTATATAATATCTTCCATGCATATGTGATGCCAAAAAGGCGTCAAAAAATCCTATGATCCGTGATTCCAAATCAGCCGAAAAACGAAAACATAAGGCAATTTTCAGACACATGTTCACATCATGCGCCGCCGAAACGAAAGCGTCTGTTAGTTTTCCCAGATGTAATGACCCTCCAGCTTTTGATTGTCAACTACTTTAAGTCAAGCAATGGAAACAAGAAAACGTTCTAATTACTCCAGATTTGTATGATTACAAATGTTTTCATTGTCTGTTTTATTATATTAAAACAGATAATATATTTTCTTGGTTCGGCGTCTTTGTAATTCAATTTGAACACATCAAAAACGATGACTAGCCACACATAAAATTTTTTAGGGAAAAAAAAGAATTCTATGCGTCTACGCTTCAAAAGTTGTCCAGTTTTCCGCTTTTTATTGGACTTTAGCAAGCAGTCATAACGTTTTTTACGTGAACAAAGGAATATATACGTTATAAAAAAGCATTGATTTCTTAAAAAAATTGGTTTATTTTGAGTTTAAAACTTATTTCACAAATTTTGTTATTATATCATTAGACTTTTATTCACATTTTTAGTCCTTTAATTCACTAACCATTCAAAAATTTCGTCATATGTTGCTTATTCTCGTCGTGCTTAATCATCCTTTTCTTGGTTCTCATACCATATGTTAAACGAAGCAAGCAAAGAGTTTTTGCGGCTCCTATTTCAACTACATAAAGCAACGCAACTAGAAAGGATTTTATCTGTTTTAGTCTTATTTCATACCGAAAAGTGTCGTTTCTAGACTTGACAGCTGGAGTAATTATGTGAAAGGTTTATTCGTACGTTAGATGTGAGACGGGTATTCTTTGATTTCAACTATTTGTCAAATTTGTTTATTTTATAAGTTGTGTCAAAAGAGTAAAGTTTGTTCATGCCTGTTTTTTCATTACATCGTCAATTCTGCAGATCTACTTCAAATCACATTTCAAGATATAACTATAAAATAAAAATTCTTTAAAAAATATGCCTAATCAAAATATAAAAAATACAGTATCTTGTAAGTTATAAACGGTTTTACACATAATAAAAACAAAGCTAGTGACACTTGAGAAATGTTGTGTCATAAACACACATACATGCAAAAATGCCTTCCTACATATGAAAGTAGAAAAATATGTATAATGGTAGTTCCATTTATTTAGTATAATGTTGATTCTTTAAAAAGTCTTTAAAAAAAATTTATTAAATGGCAAGTTTGCTCTAAAAATAAATGAAAATGATTCAGTGCACAATAAAAACTGTTTCTCAGTTTTTACTTGATAAATGCAATTGTAGTGTAAACAAAATGTATAGAACATATTATATTAATGGAGTCATCAGTGAGGAGCTTGACATCTTTACGTACGAAAATATAAAGACATACATTTAATAAGTATTACTAATCAAATTCAATATTTAAAAAAAAAAAATAAATAAATATCCTACCGCTGTGCATGTTCACCGGTAAGCGCTGCGAATACACATCAATAACCGCAAAAATGCTTTTTGTTCTTCAAAGAGTATCGATTTTGCTTTCTTTGATTTTATAATAGCCGACGAGGGTAGCATTTAAGCCAAAATATTTCAATTTATCCAATTAGCAGCTTATTCTATGTTTAGAGTGATGTTAGACTATCACAGCAGTTGACATTTTTCCAAGATTTCGAGATTTAGGCTGGAGATTATGTGGAAATTGAATGTAAAAATAAAGTGCTATCTCATTAAGTGAACTGGAATTATTCTTATAACGTATTTCTATTCGACTCTTAAATATTTAATGAAATTCCCCAATATTCACCGTAGTTGGTTAAGTTTGTAAGAAAAATATTTAAAAATTGTTCGTCTTATTTCCATTTTCAAGTATATTTCCCATAAATTTACTCGTTTTCGTGACTGGCAAAGCCATTCGGAATTTTACTCTACTTAAAATTTCTTTTTAATATCATTCGCTTGTGCACGGAACTTATCTATAAAACGAGAAAACTTACCATTTGGTTTATATAAAAATTTATCGGTAATTTGCACATATGCACAATATTTACGAATTACGGACAAATGTATTGTGCTCCTAATGTCTGTAAATGCTTTCAATAATTTTATTAAATTATAAGTTCCTTTTTGCGATTCCTATAAAATAAGCAATTCAATTTCTACCTATAACGATTTCAATTAATAATATTGAATGTAAATTAAATATATGTAAGAATTTTAACTTTTTTTACAATCGGATTTTTTCCGAGTTGCAAGTTCTTCAGGAATCAGAAATAAAAGCGATACTTTCAATTACCTTAATTAGTGAATCGAGTTAAAAAAAATCATGTAGTATATACAATTCTATCAATAATTTTTTTAACACACTATGCTATGGACTATAGTTTGTGTATTCAGAAGACGACTATTCTTTTTTATAGGAGAACAAAATTTAGAGCAGTAAAATGATAGTAATAAATAATGATTCTGTCTACTAAATTTTTTATTGATTAAATATACAAAAGTAGTAGAATTTTGGGTTTTTAGACATTTAACATATGATAAATGTAATTATAAAAGACGTCGATTCTCTAGCTATATCTTATCTTAAAGCTCTTCAAACTATAGATAAAGTTGCGTTTAAAATGGTTTCATTTCAATATTTATTTCCAGGTTTGCGTTTGTGGCTTTATTTCATTATATAAAGCTTAGTTTATGAGCAATTATGGATTATTAAGGATTTGGTCAAATAAGTTTTCTTAAATTAAACCTATATTGGTTAAAAAGCCATCTACCCAATTTCTTAGTTTACTTTACCATATCACGGGAGGTTATATGCAATGTTTGACTTGAGTACTATCCAGTTAGGTATTGTAACTAATCTGGACAATAGAAATTTTTATATTATTTTCCGCAATTTTAAAGGGGATTTAGTCCGGCATATATTAAGATTATGACAGTTGAAACTTCCCGTCAAACGTCGCAACTTTAACTCATGCCTTTGATGTAACAAATATCTCTAGGAACTTTTGTGGTGTGTGGATTGATCTTTTAAAGAATTGTCATAGGACAAAAAAGTATTTGTTTGCTTCTGGCTTGAATAGAAACTATTTCATCTTGGATTTGGGTAGGCAAAATGATGCAGTAGCTAGCTTTGTCCGAATATTTCATTTTCTTATCTATAATTACTTCCAAAATCTAATAAACGCAATTTTACTTTATATTTTCATAAGTTTAAAGTATGTATGAGTAGATTGGACTTATTGCAACATAACTCTTCTAATTTTATTACAATCTTTAATTTATCAATGAAGAATAGACTGCTTCTGTTCTTATGGAAGAATCATTATATTCTCGTTTTTGTGGCGAAATTGTTAAGCTGCAAGTTATTAAAATCAATAAAGCAATATCATTACTTAACGATTAATTCATAATGTAAACAATATAATTTCCTTATAAAGCCTATCCTACATGGGCAAATCTCCTGCCATGGTGTAATCGCACCCATACTGCGACAATTGTTGCATTGGTATTATATATTAGGTAAGGAAAAATCTGTATGACTTTTTAACAAATTGCGAATACATTTTTTTTTGTGTTGTTTGAACTTTTTTAAACAAAATATTTGTTAATTCGACCGATATCTGTTACTACTTTCCTTCCATTATTGCATAAATCTTCTGGCAATTCTGGACGTGAAAGTGAAAGAAAACTACCTTGAAGTAAGCTTTACAATTAAGTGTTGAAAAATTATTGTTATAGTTGAACAAACTTTCACAGTCAATTATCAATGTCTTAAAAAATTACTCGGTTTCGTGTCATTTTAGCAGCGATTCGGAAATGGAAATTCAGTCCTTTAAATTTTTCACTGTTAATTCAGGTAGTGTCTGCCGTTAATAATATGGAAAATCATACACAATGATTTATAGAATATTTAATATACACACGTCATTTATGCAGCGAACATTTTATTACATTACATTAACGGTAATAATTGTTCTATGTATTCTTAACTAACTTAATTACTTGGGTTAACAATAAACGAATTTAACAAAAACAAGAAGTTGCTACCTAAGCATGTACAGTTAACAGAACGGAAGTTTTGCCCATTTCATTATTTTTAACGCTCTTTTTCAATACCTCTTTTTTTTCTTTTGAAATTTACATAGTAGTTAGAATATCCCTAGCATTTTTACAAACTTGGAATGCTTGAAACTACATAGATTTCTGGTGAGTATATTCATTTGTCGATATATATTTTGGATTAATTACATTTTACTTTATCATATCTTTGACGAGCTGAACCTTGACCCTTGCTGTGAGAGTGGTAGACGGGGTTATTTACGAAAGGTTGTGCGCTTAGATTATCTTCATTTATAATCAAAGATACCTGTTCGCCATAAAAATCTATTTCCGGTAACACTTTCTTTAGGTAAGTTGCTTCTCTAGTCCCTACTAAGAGTGCTGCGAACTCTGTTTCGATAATAACAAGTGCACCAGAAATTTGCTTGTTTGATGCCCAAGAGGAATCTGCTGCTGTCAAAAAGAATATATGGCCCGTACAGGCTTTCCTCTTCATAGTAGCACCCTCCTAACCCGTGTTCACAAACCTTTGCACCAATTTGCCATTCCATTTAAATTTTCATTTTAATTGAAAGGGTCTTCGTAGATATTTTAAAATGTGTTTAACGTCTCGTTCATATGTTCTTGATAGGGATTGGTTTTTCTTTGAGCAAGTTTACACACAGAGTGGAATGTGCCAATACGTGTAGTTACTGCGAGATAAATTAATGAGCTATCAATGCTTGGTCTTGTTTGATACGTACTTTAGGGCAATCATTTTAATCACAAATCACCTGAAATCCAGGATCGAGCAGTGTATTTACAGGGTGACAGTTGCTTTGATATATGTTCAATGTATTATTTATGAAATGTTATGATAATGCCGAAATCGAGTTTTGTATTCCATTCTCGTCCCAACTGTTTGAGTCCGCAAATTGTTTTATTAAATTACAGAACATAGTCTGGATATCTCTGGTCAGCGAAACGTTTAGGTTACTTCATGTATATCTCTCCTTTTAAACTACTATTTAAATATACCACATATATGTGTGTTTAATGTAAATGTAAGCCATGTTATCGTGCTAACGTAACGTACCATTTTTATTGCTTCATGTCGCTGGCTGGTCAAGATATTGACTCAATACACACACAGGCTTTAGAAGCTAGACGAGATTTCAAGCGTTCATTGTATCCATATCTATTTCTTTTCAATTTCCATTTGCTTCTAATGGCTTTTTTGCTCTTAGACAATTTTACAAAGTTCTGCATAATTATTTTCTACTATAACACTGCTATTCTTGCATTCATCAAAACCACTGCCTTCTGCATTTTCAAATATATCTAAATTTCCGTGTCGGAATGTCTTCAGTGAGTTACAATGGTAAGATATTTCGTTTTTCATGTTTATTTTCTCAGTGTCATTAAAAATTGAAATATTAATACCATCTGTTGACATTTCAATGGTTCCATTCAAATAATTTTTTGTTGCATAACAGGGCCATGCAGTCGATATGTTTTTGCAGTTGTAGAATACCCATCCATCAAGTACAGTTTTCCTTTCGGAAAGATTTTCTCTTCTGTGTCTTATCAACTCCTATGATATTAAATCCATAAACTTTTAAGTGCTTTACTAAGCGTTTTTGTGTATCCATATTTCATACGTAGTTTTTGCTTTAGGTGCTTCAGCTGGTGATTGATTGTATATATGCTGCGGTTGCAATTGGTTCGACCCCCGTGGACTCCGCTAAACCAGCTACTACCAGCTTACTTTTGGCCATTTCTACCAGTGTTCTGGTAAGTCACTCATCGCCGCTGTTTTGTTGTGGAGAATATGTTACCGTTAGTTGCCGTTGGAATTTCTCTTTTTCAAAATATTCATTAAAAATTTTATTAATGTATTCGGTTTTATTGTTCTTCGAATTTTTTTGATGCGCTTTTGTAATTGATTCCGCATTTTATACGATAAGAATTTTTCGAAAACTTGGTCCTTTGATTAAATAAAATATACAAAAAACATCTTAAAGTAATCATCAATGAATATAAGCATGTATCTACTTGTCTATGGAAAATTTATTCATTGGTGCACACACATCATGAGCGCTAAAGATTCTGTAGCACGTGATTGCGTCTCATTACGATGCTCCTTAATTTTCGACCTCATCCATCTTATACCTTTAATATAACTTGGTATATTCTCTCTGTGGTAATCCAGTAACGATGCTCTTGTGACTAAATTGCGAAGTTATTTTCCATTTAAACGGCCATATTGGCAGTGTCATTTTCAAACATTTTTCGCCTCTAAATGAAAACAACGGTTTGAACAAACACAAGTAAGAAAGTCGCATTTGTCGGGGGTCGACTCTCGCACACTCATCACTATGCTTTTTCCTTTCCACTCCCCAAGTTCTTTTATTTAATGCCCATATCGATTGTATTATTAAGAAAAAAGTAATCGTGGCGCTTACGATATTCATTTTAGAATTAACCCATTTTTACGCAGATAATATATCTTCATTTGAGAAATAATTTTAAACATTCTGTTTTGTTTACCTTATGCTTGATAAGCACAAAACCTCAAAAAAGTAAACAAAAGAATATTTAACCACTTATAACTTGGTGGGAGCATGGCCGAATTTTTCTATTTTCGCACGTAAAGAGTAGAATAAAGTTTCGTAAAGTAAATGTGACAATTTTCAGCCTTCTAACTTTTATAATTTCTGAGTAAGAAGAAAAAGCCTACAAATTTTTGTTAAGAAAAACGGAGTATCGTTCAGTTTATGCCTCAGTGCGGACTTCTGCTCTGACCAACCTGCGTGCAAAAACTTCCCATGTTTTTACCAAATTTTAAGTCTATATCCTCATTTTTGTGACCAGGAAAGTGCCAACAACAAACACAACACAGACACAAAACTGGCAAACTAGACAACAACATTATTTCCCATTGTTTGTCCGGTATAATTACATTTATTTCGGCTGATTTATCGCCTATCTTCATAAATGCATAAATATTCTTTCCAGAGTTTTCACCTTTGTCCAGTTTCAACTGCAACGGCCTTTTATATAGCGCCACTTTTTCGGGCCGGCTTTTCGGTTGATATACTTCCTTTAATTTGTCCCAAGCCACATTGCTCGTTTTGCAATTTTTTATGAAATTTATTTATGGTGCTCTGACAAATAAAGGTATAGTGGCCAATGCCTTTGGTCATCAGATTCCCATTTAATGTCTTCTTTTTTTCGGACGCTTGTTTGTCACAACTACTATATTCCATATGCCCAAACGCACCAGAATGGTACGCATTTGCACACACCATATTTCATAATTAATTCAATATTTTATGGTACTATTCACTCTTGCAGTATGCTTGTCTGAATTCATAACGTTAGTAATGTGGATTTATAGAACATTTAATATGCAAATATTTTTTATTCAGCGACCGTTTTACAATATATGAACAATTTTTTCATGCATTCTTATTAATTAGCACACACAATTACATTGTGTCACAATGAATGAATAAAAGAAATGTGACAAAACTTAAAGATTGCTACTGATTAACAGTATCTAAATAAAGTTTATAAGCTTTTAATTAGCTTGCTTCTGATCGAAATTTCGAGCACTTTCATACATCCAATCATCCTAAAAATTTGCTCACCTTTAGTTGCAACGACAATATTATCTGGTAATTGATTTTACTATGTAAACACAATGGCGGTCGACACAAGGTATGTCCAAAGGGAAGATGCCAACCGAATAACGGTTGTACACACTCTTCGTTCTGCTGACAATGCGAAGTGGTATCCGCTACAACGTGGCAGATTGCCCCTTCCTTAACAATATCGTGTACACCGCTGTCAAACAAAGGGGTTGAAGAATAGAACGCAAGCAAACAAGCTAATCAAATGTAGAAGTTTAAGGGGTAAAACGGTTACAGATTAATTAGTTAAAAGAAAATTATATAAAAAAAAAATTTTTAAATAAATTTTTATTTGGAAAAACAATTTTTGTTCCAGCAATTTTTATGTGCTTATATATAAATGTGTGGGACGTTTAGGGGCCAGTCTTCTTTTACATCAAAATCCCGAGCGCCACAGGCTTTTATATATAGTTACATATAAATTGCTGGGACAAAGTTCATTTTCTAGATTTTAGTTCATTTAAAAAAAAGGCTTATGTAAGTGAATCTTTTTAGAATTTTGGGTCATGTTCTAAACCTTCAAATGAATTAACATATGTCCCACGATGTTCAATTTTTATCTGTGAACTATTATCTGTCGAACTCGTCATAGCATGGCTTGATAGAATCAGTATTAGGAAGGCGACATGACTTTAAAGACATGCAGTTTGGTAAATATAAGGCTACGTGAAACGTGGAATGTTTGTGGATGAAATTTGAAGTGCTTACATAACTAAGATATTCATTATGCATAGGCCTGGTTGAATAACCTTCGACTATCTGCTTCTTTTACGTAGAGGACAACAAGCCTAAAAATGTGAAACGACAATCACCTTAGCATTATTTTACTGTCTCAAACGCTTCGAACTCATTTTAGTCTCTTCATTGGTTTTTCGGACACTCACTCGCTGATAGCTGTCTGCGCGTGTAACACAAGTTAGTTTTGCTTAAATTTGTTCTTTTTCATACAGCTTAACCTTATTATTTTTGTGGGATAAGTTCGGCTCTTTTATGTCTAATTTGATAGAATATTAAGTTTAAGGTAAACCTACAATTTTTTTTTAATACTGGGACAATCACTGAAGTGGACATGTTCAAAATCAATTGATCTCTTTACTTTCATATAAACACAGATTCAAATTCATCGTTTTAACAGTTTAAACACGCACCCTTTGTTATGCGTAATCTGTTGGACATCACTTTTTAAAGGCCCCTGTCCCATGACGCTTAGTAATCCTTAAGAAGTGCAGATAACTACAAGCTTTAGAAACCACTTCGCGCCCTTTCTAATAACTTCAATCATTTGGTAATATAATGGTAATGAAAATTTAATTTTGATACCAAGGTTAATTAATAGTATTAAGAGTGAAGATAATTTGATTATAATTATACTTTATATGCACGTAATTTAATGTTCACTCACTGCGAATGTGCATCTGTGTCAGCGCAGCTACAACCTTTTTTATTTTACCCCTGTTTATTTATTTTTGGTTAAATTTATCTAGATTTATACTTACCCCCAAGAGAATGACGATGTATTCAATTTCAATAGGTTTGCAACATTCGAACGAACGCTTTGAGGATCCTCTAATCTTGATCTGTATTGAATTCTGAATCGATCTAAGCATGTTTTTCTGTAGAACGTCTGTCGCAAACGTATCGGCTGCAGATTTGCAAAAGCGTTGGATATTCTTGGGTGTTGGTTGGTATTGACAATGCGACAAAGGCTAGCAGTACAACATAAGCTAAAACAGCTCTTATTCAAAACTGGAAAAAAACGTTTTTTAGTCATTTTTATAAGCTACAGCAGGCAGAACAACAAAAATTTCTACGTATGCTTTACGTATAATCTTACAGTGTCTGTACAAAATTGGGAATAATCGCCAAACCTATATTAGAGATTGTTGAAATTTCATTTAGTTGGTCTTTTTAAAATTATTTTTAAGATAAAGCCGGTGGGTATGAAAGATTCATTTACGATCATATGTCATTTTCTTACTTGTTATAAATTAGCTTTAATAGTTTTAGATATGTGCCCATAATTATGAAAATGGTCTAAATTAACTCAATGTAATTTTTACGATATCATCAAAAATGAACCACTAGATAGTGGTTGTAATTTCAACATTGCATGGAATTCATTTAGTGTTAATTATGAAAGTAGTCTAAATCAAAAATTTAAGGTAATTATATGAACATAACTTTGATGTGCATAGACGGCTTTGACGCTTTTCTGAACTACGCAATAAGCCGACAAATAACAGAAACGGCAACTCGTTGAAGTCTACCTATAATATACGGAATTCACTTAGTTTGAATGTACATAAATTCAGTTGGGCTCTTCCGAACTAACTATTGGTATGTATACAACTTGGTTTTCCATAATTTCCGTGATGATAATGTCAAGATGTATGTGTGGGATGATGCTGCAGCTTCAAGAGATGCACAGGAAATAACATCATGCATTTTAATGCATATGGCGGATATAACTACTCAAAAACACTTAATAGCTCACAGTGACCCTGATTTAGGTCAAAATGGTAACATTAAAGTAGCATTGAGATGAATAAAAATTGCTCAGTCATCAAATACTAATATTGAAACGATACACTAAAAATTTTTGGAATTTGGTCATTCCTTTATACTAAATGACAGTGATTTTAAATTGATAGAAATGAAAACAAAAAAAAAAAACTAATTACATCTGCAACCCTGAGCATTATTATGAATTTGTAGAAAAGTGTAGGAAAAGAAATATATTTTCGTTAAAACGAATGTCGCAGCCGGAGTTTATTTCGACGAAATTACTGGAAGAGTCAACGGCAAGGAGAGTAAAAAATATCGCGGGCGGATACGTCTCTTGGCTGCATATTCAATGGATGAGATTCTTGAAAATTGGACCCTATAATATGTCCTATAGAACTTCTTTAGATGATTCTAAATTTCACGTTTTGAAGTTTTTTTTGTTTTTTATTTTATTTTGGGATGTTGAGTTATGATGGACCAAGCCAATAAATTTGTGGCTTATATGTCCAGATAATAAATAGTAGTAATTTTTAGCAAGAAACGTTTATAAAACAACAACAAAATGCGGCCGTGACAGCTTAAGCTGATATGTTAAGTGTAAATGCAAATTGTTGAGATGTTGAAAGTGATGTAGAAAAAAAAGGTGTTGCAAACTTTGGCTGAAAACAAAAAAGGAATGTTACAAAGACGAAATATGATGAAAAAATTTATTAGGCATTGAAAAGATAAATTCACTTTTGTAATAAAGCAAGTTAGTTCCACGAGATGACGAACATTTTTTGTTGCGAAGAGATCGAGGAGTCCGCCATATAATTTGAAGAAGCCAAAAGAACTCCTAATACCATCGAGCCTGTGACATCTAAAAATTGATACTAATATTACAAATTTCACAAATATCACATGGTATAGCACCAATCATTTTTAAATATACTTTATCATAAGTGTGATCACTCATGAGTCTAAAAAGAGTTCTGGTTTCCCAGGAGTTGAAGGAAGCCTCTGATAAGGGTTTAAACTGAAATGTGGGATTTATTTTATAGAAAAGGCGATTGGATTTAGCACGTGCAATCTCTTTAAATTCATCATTCAGTTATTGAAAGGTGTGGTTACGAATTGCCCGTATTACTTCGCCGGGAGCATATTTGATGGACGAAATTGTCCCATCAGCTTGAGCCCTTTTTGCATGAAAGTCCGCTTTTTCCCGCAGTGATCAGGTATACAGACAAGGTGACACTCGTCCACTTGAGATTCATGTAACATACTGTGTATATCAAGCACATATTGATTATCTGCATCGTCTTTATTTATTAGACTGACTTGCTATCCGAAGAAATAATAAATTTTTTGATACCATCAGCCACCCTATAGCATGTCTGATGGGAAGCAATTCAATAAAAGTCGAGGCAAGTTCCTGCGCCACTTTGACCCTATATACTATTTTAGATAGATGCTTCGCTACCGAGAAGCTAGATACGTTATGTCCGACGGAATCGTCAGTGGCATATATATCACAGCCGTTGTTGTAATAAAAAAAAAGCTTTTCTTGACATAAGATCCTCATACAAGAGAGATTGAATTTTGTTTTGCTGTAGAGATCGATTCAAGAATGTTCATGAAGAGTCTACATTTGTTGGTAACGAAATTCCAGAGAGGAATTGAATTTATCTTGACAACAAAATGTGTAGCTGCAAGAGACGTTATCACTGAGAAACATAACTTTCTGAAAAAATGAAGAATTCATTATCTTGCCCCTAATTAAGTTCTTGGTAGTACAAAGAACAGCTCTTTCACCAGAAATGACACTGAGAATATGTTGAGGAGTTGAATCTAGTACAACGTTTTAACATCCAATTTTTAAATGTTTGTATACGTTTCTCAATATATTTTGGGAAATTACAAGATGTAGAATGTGCAAATTCAATCTTAGACCTAACTATAACTGTTTACACAGTCAAAGCTTTTTTGGGAGGTAAGCCTGACTGATTGTTACCCACGAGTTTGATGATAATGCATCCAAATTGACAGTTTTTGAAGGCTCTCTCATAATGTCCACGAAGAGTTAGGCTATCATTTAAAATTCTACCAAGAAATCGAAGAGATTTCACCTGATTAACTTTAGTTCCTTTGATAAAGAGCCTGAGTTCGCGTTTGGAACCTTTGGCAAAATAAATAGTATTTGTTTTGCTGGGGTTAAAATATAAATTGACATCGGCGCATGCATCGAAAAACAGATTTATCGGGACATTTTTCATAGTCACTCAAAAAGATGAATCGGCAGATACAATTAGGAAATCATCTGCCCATTGAAAAATATGAGTTTTATCATTTTGAAGACGATGCAAAGTAGCTGTATATAGATTGAGGAGTATGGAGCTTTAGCAATTGCGTTGTGGAATACCACCGTAGACTTCAACTTTGCCTACCCATTACCAACATACGCTTGGATTAGAAATTTAGTATCCACAGAAGTATTTAAAGAGGAATTGGAAAGTTGAAAAAGAGAATTCTGCCAAGCTTCACCAAGTTGACACAATCATAGGCTTTGCTGATGTCCAGGGAAAGCATAACAACCATTTTATCAACTTTTTTTAAACCAGCTACGAGAAAAGATATTTCGTTAATGCACATATTCGTAGATTTGCGTTTTTGATAGGCATAAGAACAGGCTAGAATAATGTTTCCAGGTTTGAAGAAATCCATTAGTCTCTCATTAATGATGAGGTTGATAATCTTTATGAATACAGATGTTAGCGAAATTGGTCCGAAGTTACTTAAATCATTTAAGTCCTTACGTATCTTAGGAATGGGAACTACTTTGATACATCGAAAATCTAAGGGTATAAAATTACTAGCCCAGCAGTTATTAATTGTATGCAAGAGGATAGTTAAGCTTTCATTACAACCTGCAGAACGTAGCCCTCTTTCTGATTGACACTTGGAATATAGCTCCTGAGCATATCTAAGCATCTTTTATTATCGTGGTCATTCCACACAGCACAACCGTTTAATTTTCGGCTAAAACGTCGATGGAAATTGATATAATAATTCCAGAGAAAGCGCGAGTTGCCATTACCACATAACTCTTTAATCGTGATAGCTCTATGTGTCCTTTTCGCTTTTCCAACTGCAGACCTCCATTCCTTCAGTGTTTTCATACATTCAATGAAGTTGGCTAGATTGGCATATTTACTATTTTTTTTTTCTTGCAGTTTGGTATTTGCCGAAAAGTGTTGACAGGGAAGACTTCCACCAAGGTTTAGGCGAGAAGGATCCAATGTCAGGAAAGTTCTGGCAGACTTGACCACAGACTGAAAAGCATTTTGAATTGATAATAAATCAGAAGGAAGATCAACTTTAGACAGACAGTCCATAAGGGAGTTGCGTAAAATGAAATTTTCTATTTTTTTAACGAGACTGTTTAGTTGAATGATAAAATAGTTGAATTAGAAAAGGTTAGATCCAAGACGTTGCTCGCCGTGCGATCGCTCCGACTACAGGGAAAGATAGTATTACCATTATTCAAGACATTAAAACTGCTGGCATTGATGGTATTTACAAGGATCTTGTCTTTGTTTGTCGAGACCTGATCGCCATACAAGCAATGTCTAATGAAATTTCCACCCAGAATCACATTTTGTTCACCATCAAGAATCTCTGAATCTCATCACGAAAAGTTTGTACATCAACACTGGGTGGAAAGTAGCGTTTTCAAAGATCTGGTTTACATCGTACTCAATAGGGACATTGCGAATAACTCCAAATCTTTCCGGAATATACGCATTTAAATTTTTTTTATTAAAATCGTTTTTAACGAAGTTGTTAACATTAAGAACAGACCTGAACAGTAATTTAGCTTTGCCCTTGCTAACCAATTTTAATTGTTGCAAGTCATTAATATTGAAACATTTTAAATAATCTTAAAGAAAAGATCCGAATTGATGTTCATACGCTTGCCTTCGGCATTTTCACAAGTTTCAACAAGAACTAAAAAATTGCATTGCGAAATATAGTCATACAAATTAATATTATGATTTGAAATGGCTTATTAACTACCTGTTTACTGAGCACTATTAAATCATCAGTTTTAGATACTCCTTTGTGAGATAAATTAACTTCATCCCCAATCATCCTCGATCCCTTATTATTCTCAATAGCACTCATATAAAAGTTTTCAAAATCATCTCTATTTGCAGGAATTAAATCAGACCCTGTCTCCATAGACAGACAGGTTGATGTTGTTTTAGCTGTTATTCCGGGGAACACTTACCAAAAATCCGAACGAAAAAAGAGAAAAAAAATATGGAATATATATATTTTTAAAAAAGGAGTTTACAAAGTTGCAAGCAAATTTTTCACTCGATTTTTCACATAGAAAAGATACGTCAGAAAAAATTGTTCAGTTACCGTTTGCTGAATGTCGTGCTGTTTCAAGTATTGATTGCGGTGGAATGAAGTTTTGACTTTTTCACATAAAAGAGGAAGACCAAAAATAAACGGAAATATTAAATTACTTCCATTATAACACCACTAGCAAAGAAAAGAAAGCCTAAAAACATTATATTTTTACTACCATAAATCCCTCCAGTTTTTCAGGAACATTCTAAGAATCTTAACAACTCGTAACGATAAAAGCCTAAAGGGCAAAAATGGATTAATATTTAAAAGTAAATAAAAAATGTTCATAAAATACTTCATTAAATTATTTTCTCTTATAAAACTCATAGTTTTTTACTGCTTTAAGTCATTTCATAGGAAAAGTCAATTCAAACTTTATTATTATTATTATTATTATTATAATTTAGACTAATGAAATAAATTCTTAGACTAAGCAAAAAAGACCTTGAGCACTAACAACACAGGCTATCGGCTCTAATTTAGAAAATCACATTAGATATTGAGCCTAGTAGTTTTAATAAAGTAATATATTGAATTAATATTCTGTTCTGAAGCTGATTTTAGAAAGTTCAAAGGGTTAATCGTTTTAAATGCAATACTTCTAGCCAAGGAAAAGTTAAGGCAGTCGCAGAGAATGTGCTTTATAGTAAGAATTTGTCCACAACTGCAGGTTGGGGGCGGAGACTTCTTCAAGATCCATTGGTGGGTTGCAATTGTATGCCCAAGGCGAATTCTCAAAAATGTTTGGATCTTGATTTTCTCGACATTTGTTGGATATAAAAGTGGAATTAATTGAGGGTTAATAGAAGAATAGTGTTGATGATGGTATTGTAGATTTCCTTCTGTAATTTTCTCTTTAACTTTTCCTCCAATGTATCTTTGAAGATCCAACTTTTCCATGACATCATCCATAATTACAGGTGCAGAAGCACCATACTTAGCCGCTCGATCAGCCTGTTCGTTTCCCAATAAACCGATATGACTAGGAACCCATAACATTTTAATTTTTCCGCCGATTGTTGTAATTATATTCCTTAATTTGTTGATGGTGCTCCATCTAGAAGTCGAAGGATTCCGAATAGCTTGTAATACAGACAAACTGTCACAATGACGATTTTCAGTTTGTTTTTATGGGCAAGGTTCGCAGCATGAAGGGTAGCTCTGGCTTCGGCTCTGAAGGTTGAAGTACTTTCGTGAAATATATGATTGAGAAGAACCTGTCCTGAAGCATCTACCACGGCACAAGCAGGAGGAAGACCGGAAGATTTTGAGCCGCCTGTGTATAAAAGATTCCAGCCGGTACTCTCCAGTACTCGGGTTTTTTCAGCTATAAGATTTCGGAAGACGTAATTTGGAGTATCTTCTTTCTTGTGCACAGACAGCGCGATGTCAAAGGAGCAATTTTTCAAAATCCATGGAGGCTTAACGCCGAAATAGCGGAAAATTTTTAAGGGAATGTCCAATTCCTTTGCGACATACAAACAATAGTCAATTGCAAATGGTGAATTTCGAATTTTCTTCGCAGTAAAAATCTTTCTCACGTCATCACCGAGAATAGATTTGTTTGAATTAAGAAGCTTGGGGACTATTTTTGCTTTTAATTCATAAAGTCTATTTTCTAAAGTTGGGAGACCAGTTTCAATTATAATATTATTTATGGATGTTGTCCGAAAAGCATAATAACTTGTTCTGAGGGCTTGGTGATAAAGCGGTTTAAGGACGTTGATATTAGATTTGCAGCTATTGCCATAAATTATCAAAGCGTAGTCAATCCTGCTTAAAACAAGCATTTTGGTAAGATAAGCAATAGTGTTAATGTGCGCATGGCTTTTCCAAGTAACGTACTGTATGAAATTCGCTCTTGCTAAAATAGAGTTTTTTAACCGAAGACAGTGTGTTTTCCAACGATAATTGTTGGAAAACGTGAGCCCGAGAATATGGAGCGACTGCACGTTTAGTACTGGTAAGTCGTTAATATGCATCAGTAGATTTCCTGCATCACACATCTGCTTTCGGAGAATTTCAAAAAAGCCTGAATGAAAGAAGAAACGTTAGTTGAGACTAGAATTGCATCAAATCCCTCACATAGGCAACTTACAGCCGCCTTCGTAAATTTCTTCTTCTAGTAAATAGAACTCCTCAAAAGCTCCTCTGTGTTTTTTTAAAATAGCTTTTAATGAGATTGGTAAGATTCTTTAACCCATTCCGAAAATTGAACATAGTCTACATGCGGATTATGTGTATATGGTATGCCCTGGACACTAATGAGAAAAACGTTTCAAACTGGACTAAGCTCTCGGGAACAAAAATAACATCACAGAAACCAATGAAGTTGTACATTTGTAAGATTAAGTCGATTGGTGCACATAAACAACTCACCAGTTCGAAATGTGCAAACGCACAACTTTACGACTCATGTTTTCCAATATGTACAGCTGGAAGCCACCCTGCCTTTACTTAAAAAATTCGCTACGATCAACTTCATACACTACACTGCTTGGAAAAATTTCTTTAACATAAGTATTGCTGTTTACCTTAACAAAATTGACTATAGTTGGATCATATATGGCAACGACGGCAAGTAGAACATAAATATTCTGAAATCTGTTTATCACCAAGCGATCAGAGTCGGCACCAATACTTTGCGAATGACACTCGTCAGTAATACCTCTTTGAACTATAAAAATTAGAGCTTATGAGTTTGAAACCAAAATTATCTCGAAACTTCTCAACTCCAGCAACTCAAAACTCCGCGAGAATTTTAAAAAGGCTATTGGTGCCAAAAGAATCAAAAATACCAATCCGCGATTCACGCAATCATGTCTTTACCATGCTGCGGTAGAATAACACTGGTATTGCAAGTTATTATTAGTATTAGTGTTAAGACGTTTTAAAAAGTTTAAGTGAATAACTATGAGATTTTATTTGAAATAACGATCATCAGCGTAGTTGTTTATTACGGCTACCATATTTAATTTTGAATTAACACACTTACCTTCTCATATTCTACTGTCCAAGCCCTTTACTTGACATACATATCGAAGAGATTGCTTAGAGTAAATTAATCTGCCACGTCAGGACGTTCGTTAATGTAAAAATACCGCATTTCGGTTGTCGCATTCTACTCTCTGAATCCTCTTAATTGATGCTCAATTGTTTGTAGCGTACATAATATTTATTTTAGAAGTAACAAATTTTTAGACGTATGATACGTCTTCACGTGAGGAGATATACCGAATAATTTTCAATATTTTGTCTTGTTGATCTTATGACTAATAAGCAAAAAGTGAAGATTTGATCACATATAATTTTGGGTTTCCCTGGCCGACTTTGTCCATTTTTGAGCATGAAAGGTATGGTCCTCCATAAAGTAAATATAGTAAATTTCAGACTTGGGTTTTTCATAATTTACGAATAATGAGCAAACATCCGCAAATTTTTGGTTAGAGGAACAGAGTTACATTCAGTGTACGGTTTACTGTGGAAGTGTGGTTTAAGCAATTTCTCCTATTTTCTGTACCGACGGGCATGCCAGAACTTGCAACGTTTCTACCCAATTTGAAGTCGATATGTTCACGTTCGCTGCCAGGAGCGCAGAACATAGTACACAGATGGACAGGATAGGAAGAATTTCACGCTAATCGAAAATATATATACGTAACAAGGCCTCTGAAGCTTACTTTTGGGAGTTTTAAACGGATTGACGAAGTCTGTATACCCTCATCTTTTAGTAGTGGATAGAATTGGGAAGAAAATTGACGAAGAAAGTCAACAATGCTTCCATATACACTATTCTCAGGTTACTCCTAACTTCGTTCAATCACTATATATCCAAACAACTTGCTTTGGTCATACTACAGCAGCGCACCGATGGACCCTGAAGAAATATAATCCTCCAAGTTGCAAATGTGATCAAAATCTTACGATTTACTTTGTAAAAGTCAAAAGTTTTTCAAAATTCAAAGAATCGTCATTCGAATCGTCGGAGTAATAAAATATTTAACTTTAACAAAATGAGTGGACTTACCACCTGGTGCGTTTTCTTTAAAAAATAGAGCTGGTCTTACGCTTTCGTCCTAGAATCTATTTGTTTGGTTTAAGGAAATTGTAAAAATAATAATAGAATGGGAAGAATTTACTGTACAAATAAGGCTGTTAATGCAATTTTTATGTTCTATGTTCTCAACTGACAGCGAACATTTTAAGAAGTATTTTGGGATGGAGAAATAGGGTCAGCTTGGTTTAGGAATGCAATCGCGTGAACTGTTTGATGAAGGTTTTACTATAATTATAAAAGCGAGGGGCTATAAAGAAATTTGACGACGTAAAAATGGAAACATTTTTTTATTAGCATCAAATGAATCAGAGAAAGAGGAGAAATAATACGAAGAAAAGAATGGGAATTTACGTTTTCGGAGGGTGTGCGAACGGAAACAGCATCTCTAGTAGGTTTGAGTTTGGTTTTAGCCGGGAAAATGGCAAGGTAGTTTTGTTTTTACCTTCTATCTTTACTGATATAGTCCGTTCTCCATTAGAAAGCGCTATGTCTCCTTTTCTCTGATTACATAATTATCAAAATGTGAGAGCGATGAATTCCAATCTTCGTAATCTTTTCTTACACCAATGAAATCTTTCAAATGTGCAGGTCTTCGTATCAAATATGCGGAGATTGTAGAGTAATGGAAAAAGGCGGTTGGGTATTTATTGCAGTACATATCTCAGTTGCGTAAGGTGTTGCTCGACTTGATAATCTTTGCGACATAAACTTTTTTATGCGGGTAATAACTGAATAATAAGTGGAAGGTAATCCTACATAACATGCTTGCACATACCTCCTGCTTTCGAAATATCCGTACTTACCTTACTTCAAGAGATATATAACTTCCAAATTCGATTAATACCTTAGTTGTGCCTAGATGTTTCAATTTACTTATTGTTTCTTAAAATTCGGATGACCGAGCTGTACTTATTATTCGCCTATATTTTTTTTTTTTTTTTTTGTTAACTCCCAGTCTTAAAATGCAAAAATAAAAACTAAAAAAGTTCTTCTAAAAAAATGTCACTATGATTAGCTGGTTAACCAACAAAACCTGGTCAAGCGAATGGTTGGATACTAATATTTCAAATTTTTATTTTATGCTGCATGATATATATAAGCGCTCATGCCTTGCGTGGAAAGTAGTAATCGTCGCTCAATCTGGCTTATTAAAAACTTAAAGCAGATAAGGATTTTTACAAAAAGATTTTTCAAAAATTAAAGATTAGTGCTATACCATTAAAAAAAATAAATTAGGTGCTTCTGTTCAAACGAATAGCGAATGAATAGCAAGAAACTTTCATGCATTTATCAGCGCAAATAGGTATACACTTGTATGCGCCCTAACAGTGGTAACTCAACAGGCCCTTATCTGTATTTTATATGTTTGCAAAAATTTTGGAGCGAAGTTTATGTAATAGAAAGCTTATTTATTACCTTTGTCCCTTGTTAGGTCGATAGTAAAATATATGTCAACGGTTTCGTCTTCAAGCTATGAATGTAACATTGCTTAAACATTTTAATAATGGTAAATTGTTTGACTGCTTTAATTGTGGAACAAATTATGAAACTCTTGATTGCCCTGTATTTGATCACAATTGCAAAACGTGAAAAGTCTAGATAATTCCGAGTTTATGCGTACAAAAAATACAAAACTCAGCAAACATATCAAGCACGAAAAGAACAAAATAATTGCCGCCATTTGTAGCAGTGAAGTTGATATGTGATGGCAGTGATGATGATATTTTTGTTGGCAGGATTGATAAAAACAACACAGATGATCGCTTCAATGAAACTATTTTGATGAACGATAAATAGTACAATGTGAAATCAGACACTGGTGCGCTATGCAACATTTTGCCTAAGAATATAGCCAAAGCTACTCAAGCCACAATTCAACCGTACAACATTAAACATCTCATAACATTCCGCAGCAACAAACTAAAAGTTATTTGTGAAGCCACGTTAAAGTGTAAAGTAACATTAATGAAAACCAATATCAGCTTAAAAATTGTGGGTTGTGAAGTCACCTCAATACTCGGTGCCCAAAAATGCGATACGCTAAATTTGCTACAGAGAGTGAATATAATAGGCGTTAACCCCCTATATGAATGTCAACGTCGTATAAAAAATTTCATCTATTATATAGGCTTAATTTAAAATGTCCAACTAAATTAGTTCCCTGGCGTGAGTGGAAACAACTGCAAGAAGCTAAATATTTTGTATTAGTAAATTGTGTCAAAAGATTTTGGCAAATACCGGTAACGGAGCGCGTACAAGTGATTCTAATATTTAGCACTCCATGGAGAAGGTATTTCTGTAAAAGACTACCCTTCGGAATTACCTCCTGAGATATTTCACAATATAATGACCAATTTATTTTCAAATCCTGCCTATGTTAAAATAACAGCGGACGACATTCTTGCCAAAACTTTAGAAGAATTACGCGAACAAATATTACAGATTATCAAGAATACTGTATTATAATACCAAATGAAATTTTTAGAATACATAACAACCGCCAAACGATTGTACATAGACGCAGACAAAGTGGAAAGACGAAGAAAAAACAGCTGCAAAGGCTGTTCGCGAAAATAATTTACCTGAGCAATACTTCACCAACATTCGGAACCGGTATCAAGATGAACAACTTAATGAAGATGAAGAAGCTTTTTAATGGGACCAAGCTCCCACGAAAACTTATTTACGGTGGAGGGGACATGGTCTTCACCTTTTGTCTGGCCTCTATATACCAGAAATAGGCGGTTCAGGTTTGATTCTAATGTGACATCCCAAGTGCCGCTCAAAGGGCGATTTACCATTTTGTAACTGTGTTGCTCAGTATCGAAAAAGTATCTCTCAAATCTTTTTGGAAATGGATCGTCTGATATGACCGCTCGACGCTTCTTTGAGATCTGTATATTCCTTTCGGCCAAGCGGACCGTTACTCGATGCTCGGGAGCGATTGTTTCTTGGAAAATTGACGATTGTAACACAATTTTTTAAATATCGTTATTTTTGAAGATAGGTGCATTATTGGACACCATAACATCTGCATAGCCATTTGTAATGAAGATGCTGAATAAAATTTCAATCGTTGATGTTAATTTTTTTTTTTGGCATTGACAACTGTCAGAAATTGATATCCTTGATAAGGGCCTGCATACTCGGTGTGATCATGTTTCAAGTTTTGTTGGCGTTCCTCCCATTGATTTAAAGCTGCTTTCTGAGGATTATTCAAGATAGAGGTGCAAGCAGCACATAAACAAAAGTACTTCTCAATATCCCTGTCTAGTGAAGACCTGAATGCTCCTCGACAATTGCTTCATCTTGGTTATACCAATACGAATATAATAAAATAAAATGAAGTATCGCTTAAACTTGGAACTAAGACTTTTTTGTGTTTAACTGAAATCGCGGAATAAATGGGATACTCTGTATCAGGAACTAAGTAATTCTGCCATTATTTTTTAAAGTTGTGCACCTCTTTTTGTAACATCTAGAACTGATTTGAAATTTAGTTACAATGAACTTATTTGGAACAAGGTTGACTTGTAAATAGCGTGTGCTTTTTTGTCTATAAAATTGATAGATATTGATAGATTAAAGGCGCTCTAGACAATCAACATTAACGTTTCCCTCGCTTTTTTTGTGACAACTCCGCAATTGTAGCCAGTCAAAAACACTGCGTACCTTTGAAGTCTTGATGACGTCATTTCCGGCAGTTTGGAATTTTCGTGAAAAACCGGTAGTAATGGCTGGCTGTACGTAACGAGCTTGAAGGGTCTACTATGAACATATTCGTGAATACGTGGAACAGCACACACGTTTGCCAAAGCCTCTCGGTCAAGCTTAAAATAATTGTGCTTTGCCGGAGGGAACGACCTCATCATAAATTATGCAAGACAACACAACACCTTTCCCATAGCATCGCACGTAAGTTAATCTAGAATTGAGCGGAATTAGAACTGGATCACTGACAATTTGCTTTTGCAGCCCATTGAAAGATTGTTGGCAACTATAATTCCGTTTAAAGACGTTATTTTTACATAGCAATTGGCGTAAAACTGTAGTTAGTCTAAAGACATTTGATATAAAGCTGAATAGTACGTAATGCCAAGACAGAATCCTCCACACTTTTCAATTGTCACATCTCAATAACGGTTTTTACTTTAGAAACTGATCTCTGGAGTCTGCTGTATCCCACTGTACGACCCAAAATTTTTATTTGTCTTTGATGGAAAGCATGTTTTAAATGGTTCAAGTGAAAGTCGCAATTTTTAAGTTGAGTCAAACAAGATTTAAAATTAGCTTTGCACACGACGAAAGATTCCCTTTCAAATTCTATTCACACTTTCAAGAATTTTGAGTATTGTTGGACGCTCTTTTTTTCTCTTTGTTTCTTTACTAATTTTGTCTACAATTAGTTACCAACAACGACTTTTATTTTATTTATATTAAACACTTAAAATCAGTATTAAAATTAAAAAAAAAATAATCTGTGAGAGAAATCTCTGTAATATCAAGAATGAATAACATAATGGTGTTGCCATATTGGTCGTGCATGTGGTTATCATATTAGATATCACCTTCCTTTGGTTTCTTGAATATTCCAAACAGTACCGGCCACAAATCAGGATGTGCCAACATGTATTTTATATGGACAGACAATAAATCGGAATTGTTTTCATCTCATTTCACTATCTTTTATTTATTAAAAGATTAACATATTCGACACATGTTAAAAAATAATTCTCAGAAAAAGTCTTCAAATCGCAATTCTCTCGTCACAGAGAAGTTGTCCATTCAATGCCGAGTGTACGCAGCATAGTTGCCCGGGTAAACACAATGTTCAGTTTTTCAACTAGTGTTAAATCAGTTTTAGTGTAGTTATAAGTTGTTTCTTTCTCAGTTACATGCATTCATACGCATGCTGTCAGTAGCTTATTTTTAAAATTCATGCACACATATCACTCGTTTTTTCAACCACCATAATTTTCGGTTGTTTAACTAAAAAATATTTTCCTTCGTTGCAATCTTCGCATTCTACATTCATTCCCGTCTTTGTTTTAATAGCAAAAAATATTAGCGTAAAAAGTAGTGCGTAAGTGAAAAATACATAACGAGAACTACTTCGAATGGGTCATGTAAGAGTTGAATGTGCAGATTCCTGATATTTGAATTTTAGGAACTATCGTGGGTAGTGACAATTTAGTTAGTAGCTTGTGAGACATAAAACTAGCCACAGCTACATAATATTTTCACACAAAGGTTTACTTTTCGTAAAAGCCCGCATATTTTAGGATGCTTAAACCATCACTTGACGTGATCAAAATTCAGCAAACTTAATTTACTTCGAAAAATTATTATTTTTCAATTTCCGTCTTAAATTATGCTTTCTCTCCGCATAAGCGCTGGCTTTTCATGATAAGTCCTATATTTATTGAGGCCTAAAAATTAACCTATG
Source organism: Glossina morsitans morsitans (assembly GCA_001077435.1). Classification (NCBI taxonomy): domain Eukaryota; kingdom Metazoa; phylum Arthropoda; class Insecta; order Diptera; family Glossinidae; genus Glossina; species Glossina morsitans. The sequence continues at coordinate 26,572 of CCAG010012359.1, forward strand.
TGATCCAAATTCTCTACGGCTTTTCGTTTTTTGCTATATTTTTTTGCTATTTTTTGCTACCTTGCTCATGTGAACCAATTTTTATCATAAAATATTACAAATTAAATCTTCTTCTGAAAGACTTACTTTTAATGAAAAATCTTTTATGGAGTGGGTGGTCAAAAAAACAGACCCATATGGTTCGAATTTGGCCCACTGCATTTTTATGCCAAATTACTATCATAAATAAATTTTGATCGTAAAACATTAACAATAAGTTTTTTTCGGCTTACAAGAGTTTACTTATCGTGAGAGTCCTTATATGCCATAGTATCCTAAAAAAATACGTAGTCTAAATTCGGTAAGGTTGACTTCTTGGTCAATTTACTGTTCTGAGGCAATTTCCACCATGAAGTATTGAAAATTAGACTTTTTATCGTATAAAGATTCAGTGTTCATAGAAGCGATTATATGAATGGGGGTTCAAAAAATTGACCCTGCTTAACCGAATTTTTCATACCAATTTAGAATGTCGAAATACTATTATTCAGCGACTTTTGTCGCAAAATTCTAAAAATTACAATACCTTTTCTTGTACTGGTTTATTAAAAAAAGCCGTTGTATGGGGGGCGGCTAAAAAACTGGTTTGATCCGAACCATTTTCAAAGGAGTTTGTTCTTGCGCCATAACAAATGACGGTACCAAATTTCATTAAAATATCTCAGAAATTGCGACGTGTAGGTTGAATATAAGTAATCATTAATAGACGTCAGACAGGTATAATAAAAGGTGAGTCTATCCTAAGCCCTTTTGAGGCTAAGTAAAGCGTTTAACAGAATGAAGCATGACCTATTACTATTGTAGTTATTCAAGATTAGTTTCCCGAAGGTCCTTATAAGCTAGTTTGACTTATATTTAAAGGGTCGCAGTCAAAAAGTGCTATTCAATTCCTCAGAGTAGCCGTTTGAATTCCCTCTATTTTATTCTGTTACAAGTGGCTCTCACATCTTTATACATGCAAACAATGTAAAAATGTTTCATTCCTTCAGTAATGTAAGTAAATTTGACATTCTTGTGTTGCATTTGCCTTCACTCGTGAAATGGTGCGAAATAAACGGCGCAACTTTTAACATGGCTAAATGCAATTGTTTGCACTTCTCGGGAACTATTGTAATAAGTTTGCTTTATTTAATTTACGATCAAATGCTGGAAATAGTTTTATCAATCTATAACCTAAGTTTAAGCAAAAATGTCTTTCAATCTTCCGTTATTAGCAAAGCAGGAGCTTCTCTAGATTTTATTAAACGATGGACTAAGAAATTTGATGGCCCTTATATAATCGCAAAACATTATATATGTCAGTGGCTTACAATATGCGCCGGTAGTTTGGTATCCTAGATACTGTTGCTATAAAACAGGCTGATTTAAATTCGTGTAACGTCTTTAGCAAAAAGTAGGTTGATGTGAAAAGTTTTGTTTCTAAAAACGCTTACAAAAGGAAGTATAGTAGTAGTAGAAGTTTTTACTAAACGAAGTTGACTTCGAATGGTCTCAAGATACTATAACCCCATCAGATTATCTCAATGTCATGCAAATTGTGAACTGTATTTGTCTTTTGGGGTCATATGTAAAAACTTTAACAACTTGTACTGCAAATTCTCCTGGGTAAATAGCACGAAAGTTGTTAGAAGAAAGGTGCTGCGATTACTCAAAGCTCATTTTTTTTTTTTTATTGATTTGGCAGAGTTTATATTTTAGGGTATTAATTTAATTTCTTAATGTCTATACATTTTAATATCCTATGCTGATGTAAAAGTTTGTATACTTATATTCTTTTTTTACAAGAAAGTTTTCCCTGATACCGACTGAAATTCGAAATAATTGCAATTAATTGGATAACTAGAGTATCTGTTATTATATTTTTGTATAATACTTTTGTAAGCAATCGCAAAATCGTAATTGTAGGCCAGGATTTAAGGTTTTGAAGTTCAACGAGCACAACGGGATTTCCAAGAAGTTTATCGATATGCAGAAATTTGTGCACACAGGACTTCCATAAAGTTGAACGAAATAAGTTTATAGCAGTTTATAAGCATAAACATGTGCACATCGTAGCTAACGTATTTTAATTGAACGTCATTAGCAAAAGGAGTGAAAGTTCTAAAGACTTTTTATGTGGAAATCTTCAAATTTTCTGCTAATCCCTGTATCAAAAAGTAATTATCTATAAACGAAGAAATTAAATGATCAAAATATATGTACAAACGAAGAAATGCGAAATCGTGATCTACACACAAGCGATATAACTGTAATATAGTATTCGATTGTAAAATTGAAAATCTATGAGAAAAAAAACAAAATAACTAATAGGGACAATTTAAAACGTTTATTCGAAAAAATATAATAATGCAAAGGTTATGTGAGTTATAAAAAAACGTTTTTTTCGAATTTCGCTATCAATATATTCAAGAGTTATATGCATATGTATATTTGAAAAGTTAAACAAAGATATTTGTATTGTGCTTATTACACTTTAACGTCGCTTTCAAGTTACACCACTATTGATTTTATTGTAGATTGTGACGTTTTTACTTCTTTTTAAATTTAAATTATTGAAAATAAATTCTTTAATTTCCAAATATTACTACAATTAACACTGAACTATTAACATTGAACTGCATTCGACCATACCAAGACTTGATTGATTCCTTGTTCAAACAATTAATCTAGAGAAAACCATTGCAATTCGGCTCGAAAGACAAAAAGATGTACGTCGCTGGTTTTCTAACGTAAAACGCTTAACGCTCTTTTCACACTTTTCAGTTCAGAAATTATCTAATTTTTTTTTTTGTTTAACAATGGCATAAGCAGAAATATTAATGAACTTGTTTCATTTTTGCTCAACTCCATTACAAGTTTTCTAAACAATTTTTATGTGTACAATCACCATCATAATGATCATCGTAAAATATTCTCCGCACATTCGGCAAAACTATAGGTTACTTTACTAAAATCTCTAATCTACGTACCGTAACAGTTACCTCAGTGACAGTTTATTTAAACATTGATTTTTCTTTCGTAATGAGATTTTTATTATTTATGTATTTATTTGTTTTTCTTTTGTCAAAGCTTTCTTGCACTACACTTCTCAAGAATGCTTAAGAAATAGTTAGCCGTGAATTAAATGGGAAAATCCATCCAATTACAAAAACTTCTAAATACTTAATTAATCCAGTAATACAATAGATCAAATCATATAAATTTCGACCATATCATCATGGTGACACTGAGCTCAAGGTGCGCTTAAGATTAGTATGAGTTAAGACGCGTGTCTTCAAAACAAGATTAGTACGTTTCTTATTTTGCAAATCAACCCAACAAATAGATACTTTTGCTATAGGCCGCATACATGGTTCATCTCAACGTTACTTTTTTAACCGATAAGTCGGCTTTACAAATAAGAACAACATTAATCATAAAAACAACGAAACATACTGGTCAATTATGTTTGTCTGGAGACAAATCGTTCTACGGTTTCTAGAAAAGCAAGAGAACAGGAAGAAAATTACGATGCTCTCAAGCATTAGATGGACGTGGCAGATTTTTTCCGATACAGCAACATCACCTACGGAGTAAAACCAGTATCAATTTTAATTATTGCATGTACTGCAATTGATAAGAAATCAGTAAGAACCCCAATTTTTTTAGTTTTAAAAACAGAGATGTTTTCGATTTATGTGGTATTGCAGACGTGTCCTTTGGCCAATTCAAACCGTTTTCAATACTAACGTTCTTGAAAAATTTGAAGCGTATGTCTTAACTTTTGCAACCAGACAAATGTTTACAACAAACACTTACCTAGACAGGCACAGGTCGATTCAGAATTTGATGTTGAACAAGGCTTTCTACATATACTTTATGGGTTATAAATACAAACTTAATTATGGGGCACATATAGCAAATCAAGGAAAAAATTCGTTGCATTTTTCATAAAAATTCAAACAGCTTTTCGTTAGCTTTTAAAACAACTATACTAAACCAAATATGGGTAATTTTAGTCCGCAGAGACCGCAACAAATGGTAGTCTAGCGAGGCAAGATCCCGGCTATACGGCCGATGGATCAATCAAACCCTGTCAATGTTTGCCGAGTCATTAAAAAAGTGTGTTGTCTGCAATTATTGTAATGAATGACGACACCTTCCCTATTGGATACTGCCGGATGCTTCATCTCAATTACCTGCTTTAAAATAATTAATTGTCGGCGTTGGAACCAATCGTATGCCGAGGTTGAAGCAGTTCACGATCTTCCGCTAATTCTACCAAGAACAAAATAAGTTATGTAGAATCAATTCGGTCTTCGTCCACTTTGACTCAATGTCTTTTGTGTACATTGTTGTGGCAAGTAATCCGCTTTCCATCGCAAGTTTTTGGTCTCTTCAGAAATGGCTTCCCGAGTTTTAAAAACGCAATTACTTTCGGCTAAATCAACAGCAGACGCAATGTTTCTTTTAAATTTGTATGGAACACTACTTCTCACAGGGGCCATACTGTGGCCTTATTGAGTTAATGTTACCAAACTTACACGATCATAAATCATTTGTTGGAAAAATGCCGAACTTTTTCCTTTTTCAGATATGAGGAAGCAAGTTGGTAAAACTAATTTATGCAAACGCACGTTGTTAGAGCTGATGTTAATGAATCAGTTAGCTCACAAATATAGCATAACCAATGTATTTAAAAGGCATTTTATAACATGTAACGCTTAACAACAAACAGTGCATAAATTTAATAAATTTTAAAAAATGTTTAATAAAAATGTAATACGAACTCAAGGTTTGTTTCAATAGTTAGAAGAACTAATGAAGAAAAAATAGAAAATCAGGGGTAACAAGCTCATGAGTTTATGGTGATAGAAATTTTTCGCCATTGATGGCTTTGTTTGATAGAGTAAGAACTTTGCAGCTTTTTTGTGGGCTGCCCTTACCTACACTACTAATCTAAGGTCTCAAAAGTGTTTCTAAAACCACGGAGTAGATGGTAACATTCAGTCCTTAAATCAAATGGACTCACAACTCCTAAAAGCATAACATTTGAAAAAAACTTCATATGAATAGCAACACGAACATCTGAAGAAATAAAACATCAGACTGATTAAACTTATTGAAGAGACGTTTTATTTGGAAGAATATCCTATCGCGACATAAGTTGTCCCTTGTGCCCAACGTAAAATTTATAAATCTTCGTGAACCACCAACAGATTGGGGTCTCTAGGATGTAAAGACTGTTTCCAATTTTTCTCCTAGACTTCGACGATTTTGTCAACGATCCTTTGCACTTGTATAAACTGTGTACAATGTCCGAGCTATCCCCAAATTTTTTTCCGTTTTGCAACACTCTTGCCTTATTGTGAACTGATATTTCTGGTTCACGGCAAACTAATGATTGCGATCAATTGGAAAAATTGGATATATTTAAATGTGTGCGCGTGTAGCAACGACCACTACTTGTGTTTAATTGAGTTTGCTGCCCTCCATTGGAGATCTAAAAAAATATTGTTCAGAAATTACAAAACCCATAGGAGGTGTTCGCGATCTGCACATATACCAAATTTCGGCATTGTTCAGGGGGGTAATCACGTATCTGAAAGTTAAGTATCGTTCGCGACTACGATAGGTGATAAACGTTCTTGTCCTAATCGCGTAAGACTTTCGTGTCATTTTCGTTGCTATATAAGTGAAAAAACAGAAAAAAGAGAAACATAATTGTGGCTGCCAAAATCCAAAAAATAACAGCTGGCTCTCTCATAAAGAAATAAACAAACCAAATATTTATGGACTTATATTTCTTTTTATTTTTGGATGGATATTATTTATACACGTAACACATGCATATATTTATTTCAATTATGAAATACATTAATTAATGGAATAGAAGTAATAAAAAATTTATTAAAAAAAATATCGTCGCTATAGTATTTTTTATTTGTTCTCCCAACCATAAAAGTAAAATACAATACAATTGTCAGAAATGATATATGGATTGTCACTTTACTGAAAAAGACTAACTTTATTGCATAAATCTATAAGTTTGGGAGATTAATTAATTGCTGATATAGACCCCAGCCGAATATTCTTAAAAATCTCTGGAATATTTATTGTGCAATCGAAAACAAAAATTAAGGTTGTCATTAGTTTATTTCCATTTATTCTGAATTATGGCCAAACCAAACAGTTTTTAAAGATGTTTCCTCTGTCTCCAGATCAATCCCGTCAGATGTTGGTAAGTTTTTATTACCATCATCATCGCTCTGCTTGGTGGTTTTTCTCAAAAGAAGAATCAATCAAAGCCATTGTAGCAGTGCCCTTTGCCACATATCGCACATTTGCATTCTTTAAGTGCTTCCCATATATATTTAAAGCGGTCGGCACTTAGATTGAACGCTTGAATACAAAATTTACGTAGATGCAACGCTTGTGGACAATGTTGACACTTATATATAGCATCATCGTGTTCAAGAGCTTGCAAGTTTCTCAAATCATATACTTCTAAAACCTTATAATCTGCCTTTAATAATATGAGGGAATGCTAGGAGTCTGTTTCATCGCTCTTCGCACTATTTCCAACAGTAGTATGGAAAAATTTTGTTACCGCCAAGGCGATATTGCTCCATGAAGTCAAAAAACTTTTAATAGTCTTCAAAGTGAAGGATATATTAGTTTACGGAGATAAGCCCAGGTATGTTGGCCTTGACTGTCCTTTATTGAAATCTTCACAATTCGGCTTGCCGTTCTTGCCCGTCTTTTATTTATTACATAACGTTGTTTAAACACACTTGATATCAATATTTTAAATTATTATTCGCAGTCCTTAATTTGTTATAAATACCATAGCAAAACTTTGAATTCTTCAAACAGACCCAACACATAGAAGCGACCTTTGCATCTAGTTCCAAAAGATCAGTGTAAAAATACAAGTTATGAGACGTATATGGGTCACATACATATTTAATATGCTCACCTTACTGCTACTATTTTCACTAATTTTGCGATCGTTAGAGTTAAGCGAGGTGGCTCCCTAACTGGTTTCGCTTAATTTTACTTTGCTATCATACAAATTTACGTCGCCTTTTTATAGACACACAAGACATATTTGCTTCAAATTTTCTAAATTTAAATCCATGCTTTTAACTGACTATATATATTTTTTATTTTTTTCGGCTGTTGTTAAACTTTTTTGCTCAATAACTTGTTTTTGTTTGTTAATTTTTCGTTGCTTATAGAGACCACTGAAAGATGTGGGATATACTCGTTTTGTCACAATGTTTGGAACACCCAAGAAGCTTCAGAGATCGTATAAGGTCATATCCTTAATCAACATGAAATTCTCCATTGCAACCATGTCTGTCCGTTCATGTGCCTGTGTGGTGTTGACACTCTCTTGGTTTCCAAAATGAACATATGGAATTCAAATTTGGTAGAAACATAGGAAGTCTTTGCGCGCAGGTTGGTATTGAAAATGCGCCAAATTGGCCAGAACACAAGCTCCCAAGGAAGCGTAAGCTGAACGCAACTCAGTTTTTCTAAATAAAAATGTATGGTCATTACTCACAAATTGTAAAACCTATGAAAGATAGAATGCAAACATTTTTTACATTTGCTTTACGAGAAACTACTGTTTATGTGCAAAGATGGGGAACAGCGGGCATGCTCACACCAAGTTATAAGTGATGAAATTTTTTTTTTTTTACTTTTTTGAGGTTTTATGGTTATTAAGCACAAGGTTAACAAAACAGAATGTTTAAAATTATTTGGTACATTCCTCAAATTAAGATATATTATCTACATAAAAAAGTGTTAATTCTAAAATAATTATGGTGGACACCACGACCGGGTTGGTTAATTTTTTCTTAATAATACCATCAATAACCGTATCAAATAAAAGGATTTGGGAAGTAGAATACGACAAGCTAAGTCTATTAATTCTAAATTAACTCTGGTGCGCGTCATGACTTAGTGGATGATTTTTTCGCTACAATACTGTTGATAATGATATGCAACAAAAGAGTTTGCAGAGTAGAATGCACCAAACTAAGTATATTAATTCTAAATAATTGTGGTGGACGTTACGACATGGTGGATACAATTTTTCTTAAAAATACCGTCCACCTGGGTATCAAGTAAAAGCGAAAAGCTGAGTGTGTTAATTTTAATTAATTATGGTGGACTTCGCGACATGGTAGATTAACAATATCTTTTAGTGAAATAGAAGGTGAAAGATAAATTTTATCCCATTCACATTTTTATGACAATAAATAAGAGCATTGGATGACTAAGATTTTAATAGTGATGATGATGCGGAATTTGGCCGCAGCCGAATATAACCCTCTTACTTAGTATTTTTTTCTTTTGGCTTATCTGTTTGCTAATAAGCAATTTTGCCTTCAATTTGTTTTACTTTCAACTTACAGCTGTTTTCTCTTATAAATGCAACTCCAAACAACCAATACTAATGCCAAACGTAAACTCTTGTGCTTTCGCGAAGTTCGACAAGTATAGGAGAGTGTATTGAACAGCTGTTACCCATACGTGATTCCAAAAAATCAATAATCATCAACCAATGCTGAATGCTATCACATACGCATTGCGAAACCCACCGAAAAGGAAAGCATAAGTTGACTTTCAGATACGCGATTGTTCCCACAGATTTTTTTTAGATTTGAATATTTCAATAAAGCCCGCGTTGATAATTTAGTAATTGAAGATCGACAGCACTTCTGCGGTTTGCGAAAACTGCGATGATAAACATGCTGCTTAGCCAATTCTACTCAGTCTTCCAACACTTTTCTTAATTTTTATATTGACCACTCAATAACCCAATAATAATAATGCGACAAAATTTATGAGCATTTTTGTTTAGTTCTTCACATTCATTATGCAATTAAAAAAGAAAGGACGTTTATTCCTTAAAAATGGTAGTAGATGCTTTATATAAAACATCGCTAACTGCTTATTTTCTCTTTTTTCCAAAACAGCACTACAGCCGATTTTTTAAAGCTGTACACCCTAAGAGCGATTCTTTGTATCGATAACTCATTGATTGAGACCAAAATTATTAAGCAGCACTTTGATCTATAATATAAACAAACGCTACAAAAGAGAGTATGAACAAAAACATTATATCAGAGACAACGAAATACATCGAAGCTCTAACAGGGATCCTTGGGGACTGTAACGCTGTTAATTAGCAGCCATTTGTATGCTTGCTCTTTCATCCTAATTGTTTTCATGGGCAAAGATTCTGTTAATAGTTTCTTGATGCGACGTCGCATTCTTTCAAACGTTTGCGAAGCAGAAGCACATGCAATTCTGTGTGTTTAACTCAATATAGGTTATGGTATGCGTATAAGCGTGTACGAAAAAGACGAAACAGCAGGTATTTATGTTTATTTTAAAAAATTTGAGAATTATAAATTCCCTGTTCGCCGTATGCTTTGAGAAGTTTCAACGAACATTTTCGTATCAAAAAATATAAAGTAATTTTTAATTGTAAAAAACAATAATGTTGGAATTTATTATATTTATCCCTTTGAATTTATCTTTCTTTTTCTTACACACCTACATTCACTTAAAAACACACAATTGGATGTGCTTCTGCTTTGCAAACTTATTAACCTGGTCCATACAAATAATTAGAATGAAAGAGCAAGCATACAAATGGCTGCTAATTAACAATGTTACTATTGTTATTGATAACAGGTACCCAGAAAGTCTCCAAGAATCTTCTAATCTCTGTTTTGAACAAAACGTTGGAACGTCTCTTTTATATATGTAAGATGGACCATTTCGCTAGCAACATTAGCGCAACAAAATTATTAAGTACTACTTGGTGACATCCAATATAAACCAACGCTATGAAAGGCAGTAGAAGAGAGTAAAAGAACTGAAACGAGCACATTTACTGAAGTTCGTGCATTATACATGTGTGAGATGGCACTATGACCACATATATGCTACAGCAGAAACATTTGTGTAGGCTCGTGTGTGCGTACGCTCAAACAATTAAACGTATCAAGATAAACAATAAAATATTTCCTTTTGAATTTTTCGTGTTTGACCGTCCACTTTTAGTATTTTGGCGCAAATTTTTCTTTACAAGTAGACTTAAATATTCTCTCAAATTGTCACAACTTTTCTACTTGTCTCTGTATTTGCTAACAACAAATTATTATTACAATTGTTTTCCCTAGATCTTATTGTACATAGTTTGCCTACTTATTTTTCTAAATTTATCACTTTTTAAATCTTTACAATATATATTAAAAATATTTTATTGTAAAGAAAACGATATTTTGCATTTTATATTTTATGTGCGTTTCAATTCATGTATACGTTTCAACATATATACGCTGAAATCTGCATAATGAACAGAATCATTTGAATTAAATAACATAGGATCCGCCTGAGTGGCCGAGTAGGCAAGATTCACGACTAGCAATTCAATGGTCATGGGTTCAAATCTCAAGTGCGGTAGAGTTTTTAATAATAATAATAATAATAATAATAATATTAATATTAATAAAAAAAAAAAACCCGAAAGCCTTAGATGCTTGTGCTTTAAAACTTTAGTCTTAGAATTTATTCTCTGGCTAAATTTACATAATAACAATAAATAACATAGGGACGCGTGTGAGATATATTGTAGCCCAATAAAGTCTACATACAATACGAAAAATTAAGGTTTCTCTTATTAAAAACTGCATTTATATGTTGAGGGTTAAAAAACATAGCTCATCAGAAGCACAAACTTATATTAAATAATAATTCAAGATTTTTTTTGACTTAGGATAAGGTTACAAACAAAAAATATACTTCAATTCCAAAAAAAAACACGAAATAAAGTGTACATATAGCGAAAAACGATCGCTGCAATGTACGAAAAAAAACATTTTTAATTAAAAATTTCTCAAGAGATTGAAAGATTGTAAAGTTTCATAACCATATTCCAAGAAAAAAACCATTCATAAACAAAGTTAACGTGATAAAATGCCTCGAGTTTGCAAAACTCCACAAAAATGATGATATGAATTTTTGGAAAACCGTAAGTTTTAGTGCCATGTCTAAATTTAATATACTCGGACACAATGATAAAAAGAGAATAAAATGGCAACATAATACAGTAATGGCGATCCAAAATTTATTTTCAACTGTAAAGCACCGGGGGTATATCATGATTTAGGAATGCTTGTCTAGAATTGGCTATGAAAATCTTTGGGTCTTAAAATATTTCGAACGATCTCGGGATAACTACCAACTGGCTTATATTTTTTCATGCATTTTGCAATATCAACAGCACCAGTTTTTGGTGCATATGTTTCAATTTTGATAATATTGCGATTTTTACGCTCTATAAGGTTGTCTGGTTGACTTGATCGGTGCTTATTTTCTGTGGTGTTTGTGTTATTGTAATTTTTTTTAACAGTCTGAATAGTAGCACAACTAATTCCAATTGTGTTTGCTATTTCTACGAACTATTTTTCTCCACGTTGCAATCACAGTTTTAACCTCTTTAAAAATTTCTTTGTTGTTTTTGTATACTGTATGACACTTTAAGAAAAAGCTATGAAAAACTCACATTACTATAAATTACTATTCAAATTTACTAAAACAAGTATAAAAACTAAGTACTGTTAGCCAAGGGATTGCAGTATATTTTTTATTTATAACTTTATTTTCAATCAAAAAAAATCTTGAATTGTTGTTATTGTATATATTTTTTAACCCCCAACCCATAAATGCAGATTTTAATAAGAAAAATCTTAACTTTTCGTAATGTGCGCAGACTTTATTGGTATATGTCAGTCTTAAGTAAAGAGTGCGACATGACTGTGGTGACATAGTTGGCATAAACGTTGTCATTGAAATTCAAATTTTTGAATAGGGGCTGGATTTGATTCCGCGCGGATTTTATGTTCGATTTGCCTTTTGTTTAAATGACATTTTGGGCAAGGTTCGATATTGATGAAAATATATTTTGGAAATGTACATTGGAAATATAATAATATTTTCATTTTACAATTTATACAATAGAAATTAGGAATTATAATAAAAAAGAAGACAAATTTGTCTATAAAAAAGTTGTAACATCGAAATACCAAATGTAAACGACTAAGCACAGAAAAATCAGAAATTGAAATTTCTATTGCTAATGCACTTAGATAGTGCACAAACTTCAGTAAATGTGTCCATGTCAGTTTTTTCATTCTCTCTTTTACTCTCTTTATAGCCTTTTCTTTATAGTGAATGTCATCACTTACAAAACGATTATAAGACAAGCATTTCGTGACCAACATTTGACCAACAAAATTGTCATGGCCTACTTGAAGACATCCAATATAAACAAACGCCATGAAAAAAGGTTAGAGAGAACAAAAAAACTGAAACGAACGCAATAATCTAAATGAGCGCACTATGTATGTGCCAGACTACGCGCTATAAATATACGTGCACGATAAGAGAATGTATTGAATAGGCTTGTGCCTAGATGTGTTAGCGGTTTAGAAGAAATGTTTGTGTGCGCTTGTGCTTGCCTTTGCTTAAGCAATTATATGTGTGGGCATAAGCAGCAGAAAGTTCAATTTCTGATTTTTCTGTGCTTGACCATTTAGCTTTGGTATTTTCATTCCAACGTTTTTTCATAAATAAATTTGCCTTTTTTTTTGAGAATTACTATTAGTTTTCTATACATCTATTTATTTCCAAAAAATCTTGTTATAACTATTTTTCATAATTTTATATTTCGTTTTTTGTTTGTTATTTCTTGTATATATAATATATATATATATATATATATATATAGACAATATATGTTGCATATGTTATATATAAAATGTATATCTTATATATTTTATATATATATTGTTATATAAATATTTTTTTTTAATAACTATTGCTATTAAAAAAAAATGTTATAATTATTTCCAATTTGAAAATTTCATTTGAAAAAAAATACATTGAAAACGAACCCGCCTGGTATCAAACACATGGCCTCAGACTTCAATTACGATGCCTATAGCAAGTACACTACCACCATAGGGTATTTTGTGCTTGAAACTAGTATTTGGATTTCATCTGCATACCTATTCCTTTCAGTTAAAATGCTTCTGTTCAGTCTACAGGTACAAAGGGGTAAAGTTGGGCCAGGGTGCCCTTTCGTAACAATCAAAGACATTTGCTCCAACTGGTATTATGTATTGCAGTATTTTGTATCTAAAGAGGTGACGAAAAGGGAAGATACAAAAAGTGTTTTATTAGAAACAATAAATTTGGCAGACGATTTAGGATTAAGTCTTAGCGTAATACTATGCGCCCAAAGTTTGCACATCGGCTAATAGATGTGTCGGCGAATCTTTCATATATCAAACATAACAAAAAAAAATATGCTGCATACACGATAATTGCCACTCAATAAAGCCGGCAAGAAGAATTTATTAGGCCCAGACGTAGAAACCGCAGACGCTAAAACTTCTGCCGATGTTTTAAAAGAAGTTTACTCAAGAAGTTTACCAAAGCGACATTAGAAGTAATCGTTAAGTTAATTTTAATATTAAGTTATGGTAATAACAGTTATTAATGGTACGTAGACCTGAAATATATACGGGAAAAGCAGCAATATTAAAAGTTGTAGACAAAAATATGAAAAAATTATCGTTTTTTTTTCGAGGTTATTTCAGTTTCTCATTAATGGTGGGCGTATATTTGAACACATCTCAACCATTCTATAGCGGCGATCCCTAATCGAATCAGAAATGTTTGTGCCAAATTTCAGCTTCCTACCTTCATTTCTGTGGCTGTGCGAAATCGACAAAAATAGGGAATCAAAATGATCCCTTCTGCTAAAAATATGTATATGCAAAATGTCGGTAGTAGTTTTAGTGTTAAGAACGCGTTTTTTATTAAATGTTTGCAGCATGTTTCTAGTATTTTCCGAAATAACCTCCAGAGAAATATTCCCACGTGAATTTTGAAAAATTAGAAACAACTTTTAATATCACGTACTATACGTAGCGTACAAAAATCATCTTTGTTAAGAAAAATCACAACTATTATTGTATACAAACATTTTATGAGCGGTTTGAATGTTGTGGATGAGTATTCTCCATGCAACCCCACCCTTAAAATACCTAAAAAATCGATGGAAAAAGTTACTATGTATCTTTTTGTCTATGCGTTTCTAAATGCACTTATAGTTTTCAAAGCATTACATGCTGGCAAAAAATTAACATTTCGTAGGGATTTCCTTGCATTTTGTGGGGATTAGCCGTCAAGGTTAGCAGAATGGAATGTTCGTACTCTGGCAAAAATATGGAAACTAATGCAACATCAACCAGGGCGCCTTCCTACTTTTATCAAACAACATGACAAGGTAAACATTTCAGTGATGGGAAAATAAGTAAACCAAATGCTACGTACATGTAAAAAACTTATAAAATGCCAAAACATACCTGAAAACATGTAATTGCTTTAAGTGTTGATGATGTAAGACTTGCGATTCTCAAACAATTGAATCATTTTACCAACTAACCAACTTGCCGCTTTCATAAAAGCTTTTTAGAATTATTTGTGCAATTTCTGATAGTTCGCAGTAATCGAAATACTAGATCTAATTAAATATTTAGTTGAAGCACTCTCTAGAAGATTTTTAGTTCGTTTGCCGCGATATTAGAAAAAAGCGAATTAAAATATAACATTTTACCTCATTTATATGTAATCATTGCACAATTGCTACACAGTTGAAAACCAGCGCACATGTATCTTAGATCGCTTTACTTCGCTTTTACGTAAATGTGGACTGAAACCACATCAAGACAATTCGGAATTTTTAAATGTCTTCATAGATATCTAAAAGTTCAAAACTATAATTGTTTCAAAGTACTACCTATGACCAATTCAAGTTAAGGTTGCTCAAGGATTGTTCCGAAGTGGTTGTAGATTGTTTGTAAGTAAAATATCCTCTATTTCGTTCTATTAATAAAGATTTGACAAGTAGACAGAAACAGAAAAGTAAAAGGATATTACAGACCACGCAATAAAATAAACGAATTTACACCTTATCGAACATCGAACTAGGTGTTCACTGTACTACTTGCAAGAGACATAAATCTATGAAAAGATGAAGAAAATTTAAAAGAAATAACAGAGATTCGTAGTCGTGCATTCGACGCTGTATTTCCTTCATAGATCGAAAATTTTATTCGCACTCTTCCTCATTATTAGAATACAATTGGCATCATACTAATAAAACCCTTTAAATACAATTTTTTTTAACACAAAATCACTGCCGATTACCTCGTATGGTGCAATTTCTTCAACGATCAGTAAAAATACGTTGGCATGGAACGCTTGAAAAATTCCTGAAATTCTGAATAACATAGCTTTTTCAGTTTCGTGCATATGAAATGTTTAAATGAGTCAAAAAGTCGCTTTCTGAACATTGCGGTAGAGTTCTAGAGAATTTCACAAAAACAATTGCAGGTAAACAAAATTCTAAACACAACTTTATCAAATCCATAGACAGCCATTAATTTAACTATCAATTTAATTTAATTTAACTTCAATATAAAAAAAATACTGGATACGATAAGAAAGGCTACGTAGATAATTGTAAAATCGTTTTACCACGAACGTCAACCATACATTTTGTTTTTAAAAAATCTGAAAAAAATAAAAGAATGAAGACACAAAGAAGCAATGAAATTACAACAAACAAGTTTTATGTTATGGCCTCCCTTTAGCCTGGCATATTTCACCAAATGATTTGTTAATAACTAAGTTCTCGTTTTACCGATTTTTTTATTTTTTCAATAAGTGAAGTTTTAAACATGCTAACTCTACTAAATCGTAAGTTTGTGTAGCATAACCTTAATGAAGTTTTGAATTACATTCTACATACTGGACACAAGAAGAGAGTCTTTAAACGCATTTTTCGAAGACGTATCTGTACTATTTTCATCTGACAAGGGGTTGACGCATGTTATGTATACGAGTTTTATGCTTCCACAATCTTCAAACAAAATAGGTTTCTGGTAGCTTTTTAGTTATTCGAAAGAGAATTGGATTTGCCTCAAATTCGCATTTTTTGATAAGCTAGGTGTAAAACTATTTTCAATATAGTAACATAGTAAGTAGTTGTTTTTGGTCTTTTTTTAAATAAATTGTATTTTATAGATTATTTATCTGTTTAGGTAACATGAGTCTTTACCTAGTTTTCAAAATATTTTCGACATCAGCAAAATCTAAAAAATATTATAAAGGCACGTGCATTGTAAATTTGTTCCTTGTGATTTAAATGAACAGCTCAAAACAAAAACCTCCGGTTGGTCAGTTCTTTATTAACTTCAACGTTTCGTTAAACTCGAAGAAAGGAAACAGGGAAGTTAGATTTGCTAACTCTTTCTAACAAATAAAAATACCTATATAACCATGATCAGAGTGAAGTGCAGAATCGGTATAGGAAAGTATACTTGTTGTAAGAGCAAGTTTATCATAAAATTTTTTTTTATGCCAAATTCATGATTCTTTCTGCCGTTTCTTAAAGGAGTAAACGACTGTAAATTTTTCAAGCAGCATATTTTTTTATTGGCTTAAGTGATCCCTTAAATAGTTAAGAATTACGTAAAAAGACAATTGTAGGCGTAGCAAAATTTTAAATGGTCAGAAAATTTGATTTTCCGAACATGATCGTATGGCAGTGTATGAGCACTTAAAATTGAATTTTTTCGAAGCGCGGTTTTATTTTTTTTCATTCAAATTTTTTGCAATATCTTTAAAATAACATTCTGCAGCGAAATACATAGGATTTTTTTGATATGTTAATTTAAACATTTTTTACCAATAAAAGGGTGACTTTTTCTGGTTGAAAATCAGCACTTTTCATTCTTTTAATTCGAATTTGGCATAATTATTTTGCTGTCCTTAAAAAAAGTTGCAGACGTTTTCGTTTTTTTAGGTTGTTGTAACAGTGTATTCCCTTAATCGATATTTTAAATTTTCCAATAATTATCTACAAAAGGGAAGAAGTTGTAATAGGTTAGTCAATTTTTTTTTATAGCTGCCACGACTGTGTGATATTTGATTGCAAAGAATAACAAGCATTGAAATGCTTGATAGTGATGCAGGTATATAAAATCCCTTATTTTTCAAATTATATTTCTACACAATTTACCCTCATCTTAGTAATTGTAAACTTAAAAATATATATAGACGAATACTTTGTCTGATGTTATTGTTGTCGCAAATTAGACGCATGGATTTCATTAAAGAAAAATTTTGAACTGAACTTCACCTTCACAACTAAAATTCTTCAGACTTTACTTAAAAAAATATCAGGAATTTGTTTGCTTCATGTGAGCACCCACGTCGACTTTTTCAGTTGATTTTTGAAGCTAATTTGACGAGATTAATAAGAAAACATTGAAATTCAGTTCCTTGCTTGAGACTTAAGTTTAATTTAATTAAATAATTTTGTGATAATTAATTAAATAATTTTGTGATGTTCTTAAGAATATAATTTATACCGACAAGTCTGTCAGTAGAAAATTATAGCATAATCGACGATAAGGTTTTTAAAATTATATTCTATAGCTGAACTTAGCCTATAATTTGTGTGCGTACACATGTCCAGATATATACAATATGGCTGTGAACGAAGCGTTGGTTTTACTTAATAATAATATGGATAAATGTTGCCAACTGTCACATAGCGGTAAATACATATCGATAGAAAAAACGTACAATTCAACACACATTATAGTATATAATATGTATATATATATAAATATATTTTTCTTTTTGCGTAGTAGCCTTAAAATAAGAAATGGAACTACATATTCTTGGTTTTCGTTTTCAACATTAGTGATTTTGGTTCTAATATGAAATTAATATTTTATTGTAATCGCGGTAAAAATAAGGCAAAGAATTATTGAAATAATATTACATAAACACATGTGATTTCGTTGAACTGGTTTACGAAAGTGATTTGCTTCAGACTTGGCAACATTTTTTAACTTTAAAAGCGGTAGTAAATGTTATGAAAACTGTAAAAGTAGAACTCGATTGAAATCAGAATGTATTAAAAAATAGAAGAGGAAAGCAACAAATTTTAACTAAGATCGTCTAAAAATGTTTTCGGCAACGCCAGTACGAAAAATAATACAACATGGTAACTCTATATATGATCAGGACACAAAATTTTGTGGTTTTTACACTACCATAACCGAGAACAAACAACGAATACATAAAAAATATTTAACTAGAAATCAAATGTAAAACTTGGCATTCAGTGCTATAATATGCAAAAGAAGTGCGTAAATCACGAATATTAGGATGTTTTTAAGAAGATTTTTGTGATTAAGATGGAAAGTGAAGAAAATAATAGAAAACAAATAAAGGAAATTAAAAGGTTAGTGTTGTACATTTTTTTTCGGTAAAAAATACTTGCATAAATGCATATGCAAAAAAGCATTAACGCAAACACTCATGCCAACGAGAAAAAGTGAAAAACAGTCAAACATAATCAGATAGCAACACTCTTGTTATTAGTAATTAAAGTGACAACGGGTGGCAAGCAGGCGGACAAAGAGAGTGAGTTACGGGTGCATGTACAGCGATTGTGTGGTGTCAAGTAGGATGATTGCGTCAATGGCGACAGCGTAACCGAAACCAATAAACGAACAGATTCATCTAAGCGAACATTAAGCGAACATAAAAAATAAATTATAAGAATAATATATAAAGAGAAAATTTCTTTCCCATTAAATCACTTAATCAGAGCATTAAATTATCAACGTTCTCTCTACTTGTAAACTATACTAAAACTAAAATGTAATAAATAAAACCACATAATAGAAGACGTGAGACTTGTGAGAGATGTGCTCTAACTGCATTGGTTTTTACAATTAAAATTTGTGATTTTATAATTTTGGAAAAAATTAGAAGTGGTATCAAGTCAAAAACAAAAATAACCAGAAAATTAAGGCTGATAGGTAATAAGAATATTCAGGATATGCAGGGTCTTCTTGGAAAGCGTATTTAATCAACAAGTGCCAAGAAAATCTGTAAACGTTATAGACTGAAATTAGATAACTGCATACTCCAGCGGACATATAGCAGTGGAGAATGTGCTCTTGATATGTTTGCAAGGCGTCAATTTAAGTTAACAAGCGAAAAGCTCATATATATGAAACAACATTTTCCTATCCAAAAATACATAAAAAAAAACCATATTTCTAAATTTTCGTGAAATTTCTAATTTCAATTTGGAAATTTTGTAGTCAGGACATTCGAACGTAACATGTAACATTTATTAAAATCTTTTATTAAATGCCTGCTTGCAATTTCTTCGATTAATAACGAAATATTTTAATATATATCGCATCGTATATTCATGGAAATATAAGTAGATACTGGTCAAGCGATAATTGTTAGGTTTTTTCTACTTCAGCTCAATACCGCTGCCCTAGAAAAGCGCTCATTCATTTTAACTACCGCGAATCTGTATATTTATTTGATAATAACAAAATTAATAATGCAAATTAACAAGAAGTTTTAAATAAGTGAGGGTTTTTAACAAATTGAGAATTAACCTAACTGAAACGTGGAGTGTTATTATTTTCATTTAATTTTAACGAAATTTTAAAGAAAAGTTTAATATTCCACCACTTTAGTTCACAGGATCTAATCTGATCAATAAATTAGAGATATTCACGTCTGGATACATTGATTTACAATTTTGTTTATCAAGCACAAAGCGAGGAACACAGACAAGTGTGTATATATTTGATAATGTGAACTTCAAAAACCGTTTAATCAATAGTCTACATTGTCAGATTCTTTGACAAAAAGTACAATAATATTTGACCAACCTGCGGTTTTGGATCGATTTAGGTATATTTGCCAGCAGGCAAATATTCTAAACTTATTGTAAATGTCAAAATTAAGAGACCTCTGCTTTATGGTATGTATGCACATAGGTATATTTATTTGCATTTTTCTATATAGAAGAATACCTTACTCGCATTGTTTCAGCTTTCAGTTACTCTGTTTTATACAGTGGGTTGCACACAAAACCTAAATAAGTAACATTCATTATTTAATTTATAAACACGGACAGTCTTGTGAGGTTTCAAAAGAATTGTTCAGCATTCTTTTGTGGTTATCACGGACTTGCCAAATGTGAGTTCAAATGACATACCTTTTGCTTCGTTACATCAAAAACAGCTAAACCAATCGCTTATAAATATCAATTTTTCATACAAACTGTATTTCTAAATTTTCGGAGTTGTCGAGGAGCATACAAAAAAGGAAACGCGCAAACCGGATTGCTAATGTCTATACCATACTTATCACTTGTATTAAGGGTATATTAAATTATAAGAATCTATAGAACATCCAGATTGATGTTTCAGATACAATTACTACGCTTTTTAGAATTTTTCTCTATCGATCTAGGCAAGTTTCCTGTTGTCTGTTTGATGTCTGTGTATTTTTCTGTTGTTCTACGTACACTCTCCATATATTCTTCTATTTTGAAAAAGTTATCGCAATTTCAAAATTGTTCACAAAGACCGCTCAATAGTAGTACTCCGGCATGTTAAATTGATATGAACAACTTCGCTGGGATGGGCCTGCTTTTTGAAATTCCTCCCGTATAACTGCTCCCATGAAATAATAGTCTCTATGCGGCGAAAAGTGTAACGTTTAATGTTTTGTGATGAAATTTGGTCGGCAATAGTATGACATATAAATTAATTATAGCGAATTCGGACCGCGTAGCTCTATTCATCTGGCCACAATTCCCGAGCAGTGCTTTTGCATAGCAACAAGGTACGTCTGTTGCTATTTAATAACGAAAATAAATGAACTTTCAGGCGATAAGGTGTAAGGTTTTTATTTGTCAGCCCTTTCTGACTGTAATCTTTCTGCTTGTTCAAATTGTACAACTATTTTTGAGGTTTTACCAATTCGTAGTAAAATATATACATCCTTCAAAGGTTAGTAGTCTGTTTTGGAAATTCGGACCAAGGAGTACGTATATAAAATATAGTCTGATCCTTATATACAACATGTCTAAGAAATATTTTCTTGATAATACGAGGGCTAGCTTTAAATGGGAGATTGCAGGTTCGTTTTATGATGTTTTTTTTCTTTTTTGAAACGCTCACTGGAAATTTTTTGCAAATTTTTATACCTTAAAATCGGTTGCGTTGATCGGTATACTTAAAATTCAAATCGATGTAAGCACTGTCAATGTAATGTCTATGGTAAATACTATCGTGGCCCCAGAAATTAAATACAAATTGGGCCAAAGCATTTGAAATTTTTGCACATATCTTAGTATTGAAAATAAACCATACGGGATCAAGGAGACATCTGCAACGCGATGTGAATTGAGACACCTCTGACTTCAGAAAGAAAAAATTATTTATTCGGTCATTACTCGCAAACTACGGCAGATGAAACTGTGAAAATTTGCACTTATATTTTACTAAAATAGAAATAATCAGCCTCGATCACCCAGTATTATAAGGTACGAAAATTTAGATTTTCGCTTTTAGTTTTTCTAGGAGGTCCACGGTATAAAAAATGCGGCACAAGCTGAATATAATATTCCTATTTTTTTTAATAGCTTACCTTTCACGCTCGCTTATTGGATTTGTGTTACGAAAGTTACGCTATACTTTAAATTTACATCTTGGCATAACATCATGAAGTTCTTCTGTCATTTAATAAAAGCGGCGTTCAAGACACCATTTTAAACAATTACTTTAATAGTTACGCTACCAAAGATATATAGATTATGTGTACGTAATCGGTATATTAAGATCTTTTAAGAAGTTTAACCAATGTTGGCTTCCGTGGATTTAGGGCTGTCTATCTTTTCGACGAAGAGCAAAAATTTTCAAATGAAAACTCACTACATGCATTCACGTGCCTTATTTAAAAAGATTTGCATTCACATTTCGTAGATGTGAGTCCCCTTGGAATTATTGGTATCGCACAGGCTTTTGATATAACTACAATTCTGTTAACCTCCTAAGGTCTTTAAATAATGAATGGACTATTACCATATTGGCTGGAACCACTCTTGCATAGTGTGAAGGGATCTTACTGCTAACTTTTTTTATATAATAACCGTCTTTATCGAACGACAAGTTACTTTATTTAACTAGGTCAAATGGAATTTCAAACAATATTTATGGTTATTATTTTCAGTTTGTCTTCTAAATCAGTTGGTATTTATGCACGTTTTCATTTTCGCTATAGTCCATTTACTGCTTCAAATCATAAATAACTAATTCTATGCAAAAGCGGTTTAAAATAGTCGTAGACCGAAGGTAACGCTTCTTTTCCCTTGGTCGAACACTTGCCAGATTTATTCTTTATAACTCTTATAATCTCCTTGTTTCAAAAGAAAAAAAACATTCAATGCAGAGGAAGGGAAGAAGGTGTTTAGTCAATATATGCTTGATCGCTATTTGCATATTTTTCGGTTTCGACTATATGGATGGGTGAATGGACATCATGCAAAAAAATTGGCTTTGCATTTCACTTCGGTGGTTAGATGCAATCAAATAAAAATGTATGGCATTCGATTTTAAGGCAAACAATTGACAGTTTCGCAGGCTTAAGCTGATTGAAAAGAAATTTTACAATAACTTGATAAAGAAGAAAAAAAATTGTTACAATAAATATTCAAAGTATCAATGTTTTAGAAAAAAGTTGCAAATTTTATATTTAATATAATTAAAGCGACATATTTACATTTTTAACGGAAAAACTTAATTCGTTGATTTAATTATTGTTTTAGTTATTGGGGCTTGTTTTAACTTTCTATAAATTTTTATGTTTCCAAATGATCGAAGATCGTTCGATATTCCAGTATTAGCTCATCCAGACTCCGCTAGCAAATGACGAATTTCGGATGAACTGAAACGAATAGTACTGCCAAATGATTTCCGACTGTTCCTAAACATAGCTCGCTTAAAAGCTGATTAAAATCTTTCATTTCTTTCGAGTATTTTCACTAACTTCACAAGAAATAAATAAGTACTTGCTGTTATGAAAAAGTTAAAAATTTATATCACATTTAATTGACCCATATCGGTGTTTTTCGGAATTTCTGAGTAAAAATGTCAACTTCGGAGTCTAAATGAATATTTTCTACATATTTGAGAGGTTGCAGTGCTAAAAACTTGGTAGCATCTAAGAGGACATGATAGTTTTTCTTAAGTAGTTACATGTAAAAATATTTTATTCCTGAATTATACTTATATAATAGTTTTAGTCTACGATTTTGGGTTATACGGTTCTATCCAATCTGGGATGACGATAGCAATATAGCGACCACATAAAAAGAAGTAAGCTTCGTCTTCTGGTGTCTGAAGTTAGAATATTCATCATTTAGTAGTTTTAAAACTTGCTTTATTTTTACCGTAACCGTAAATTAGCTTAATTCGTCTTCACGATTTGGTATATACCCACTCAATTAACGACCCTGATCGAGGTTGACCTCAGTAAAATAATGGATTTGACCACCACAAGCAAAAATTTGCGGTGTACATCTAGAATATGTTAATCTAAATGGAATCAATATTTAATAAAATATTCGCAATTAAAATGCACATATTTTGGAGTGATGGGCACGAAAAATTCGCCCTTAGACAAATAAAACATTCTTACTTGTTTTATTTCGTTAACATCGGTGGTGAGTGGTTACGAAAATTATGCCAAAATTTAACCTTGCTCTCCAAATTCAAACAAGGCTTACCTTGCTGATCAATTTTAGCGACTTTCAGAATTCTCTTAAAACGACGAGCGAACACTGATGGCTTTCGACTTATAATCTCAATTAATATTGATAGTTGTCTTTAGGTGTTTGGGGTACTGTAAATGGAGTGGAAGAATTCGGTAGTCTTTTTTTAATGTGTGTGACAATAAATATTTACTTCGGACGAAGTTGCAGACCTGCTTTCTTCATCGATTTCCTGGATAAGTGGTGTAACGACATTTGACAATATAAATATACATTAATTTCCTCAATGTTAAATTAATTTTAGCAAGTGTCTAAAAATGATTTGAATTGTTGCCTCAAAGACCTTAAATTGCATTTCGAAGCTTGAAATAAATAATAATAAAATATTATTGGTAACAATAGTAATAAGCGTGGTAGTAAAAAGAATAAAAGTAATATTAATAAAAACAATAATAATAATATTTGAGACGAGGTGTAAAATTTGCAAAAATCTTTGTGTGTCCCATAAGATCCTAAGAAATAATTGGAAAACAGTAAGGGATTTTATCTAACATCGATTAATGCTCTCCCGCAATAACTGTCATAAAAGCGGAAGCGAGAGATTAGTATACAGGCAAAAGATTTTAGAAATTTAAGACGCAGGCGCACAATGCTAGCAGCGAATTTGCCAGTATGCCAATATGCTGGAATGGTAAGTGTAAGAACTCATTAAACTTGGCTCTTTACTATTATCAAGTTGATTTGATGTTTTAGCCCGGTCAAAGCAACAATAATAGTACTGCTGGATCCAATCACAACAGTAATACAAGCACAAATAACAATAACGCGAGTAGTAGTAATCTTAGCTCTAACAGCAACGGCAATCAAAATACGAGTAATTGCCACAACAATAACAACACCAACAGCATCAGCAACAGTGCGAATCATTCAAGTAGTTCGAATAATAATAATAATAGCACTTGCCCTGTTGGCAATGGTGGTAATGCAAATACCCACATTGGTTTAGTGGGCGGTGGAACGTCGGCAGCAGCAGCAAAAAATCAATTGGAGCAGTTGAATACAATGCGGGAAGCCTTGTTCTCTCAGGATGGTTGGGGATGTCAGCATGTAAATCAGGATACAAATTGGGAAGTGCCAAGTTCTCCAGAACCAACAAACAAGGATCCCTCAGGCCCACCTCTTTGGAAACCTACTATAAATAATGGTACAGATTTGTGGGAATCAAATCTACGGAATGGAGGTCAACCAACCTCCCAGCCGGTTCAAAAGACACCGTGGGGCCATACACCGTCCACAAATTTGGGTGGCACTTGGGGGGAAGATGATGATGGGCCAGAAACAAGTAATGTATGGACTGGTGGTCCAGGAAATGCTTCAGTTAACTCAGTCGTTAGTGTTGGAGTGCCTGGTGTGACTTCTAATGCTGGTGGGCCAACAAATGGTTCGCAGTGGGGTCAGGGAACAGTTAGTGTAGCGGCTTCCGGTCAAGGTGCAATCGCAGCACCGGGTAATATTCCTAATGTAGCATCCGGAGGTAAGTGGCACTGAAACCATGTAATGATAGCCCTTTCGAATCAAAAAGTTAGATTTTATTCCTATATGCAGACCAGCATTTAGCTATTGTAACAAAAAAATTTTTGACGTTTGTTTTTTATGTTTACATTTATAGGTAATGCAAATGCAATAGGAGTTAGTGTTCCTGGTACTACTAGCATTGCTGCTGGTTCTGCCGCTGGCAACGGTTGGGGTGATTTACGTGGTGGTCCTATGGGCGGTCCATTAGATATGCGCAGTGTTGATCCTCGAGATCCTATGCGTGCTACTTCTGCTGGGGATCCTCGCGACTTAAGGATGCTGGATCCACGAGATCCTATACGCGGTGATCCACGAGGGATATCAGGTCGTCTTAACGGTACATCTGAAATGTGGGGTCAGCATCACCCTATTTCCCATAATCAAATAACAAACTTAAATAAAATGGTAGGACCAACGGTTGGAGGAAGTTCCGGCGTAGGTGCTGCAGTTGTAGCTGGTGCCGGTGGCATCGGAGGTCCTGGAGTAGGCGCAATTAACCCACCGAGCGGCGTAACAACCAATGTTGTGGGATCGCAATGGGGTACTCCGCAGTCGGTAGTGGGACCAAAAGATTTAACAGCGATTACGTCGAAACCGCCGCCAGGGACAGGTTGGGAGGAGCCCTCACCACCACCACAAAGACGCAATTTACCTAACTATGACGACGGTACCTCCTTGTGGGGTCAACAATCCCGTGTACCTGGAGGTGGATCCCATTGGAAGGATGTATCAGATCCGCGTAGTCATATAATACGAACTACTATAGGAGGTCAAAATCCTACCAATGCTAATGTAGTATCTGGTTTGGGGGGTGGAACAGGTGGTGGCAATAATACTAGTAATATTGCGCCTTCTGTTGTAGCTGCTGTAAATCCGAATAATCCCATGGGAGTTAGTTTAGGTCCGCCAGGTCGTTTGGTTGCTGGTGTTGGTGGGCCAGGAAGCGTTGGCGTTAATATTAATAGCAACCAGCACAAGCCTGATAACACTATATGGACTCACCCTGGTGGACCGAATGTGGCTAGCGGTGTCGTTCGCAATCCATCAGGCGCTTGGGCTGACGATAGTAACCATAATGTTGTTGGTTCAGCGGCGAATACATCAAATTGGTCTGATGATAAATCAAATCCACCTGGCGGCGGAATAGGACAGATAGGTGGTGCTAATGTAAGCAACTCAACCGCTTGGAATGACCAACCTACTGGTTCCTGGAGCAAAGCAAATCCGACCAAATTACCTGGTGCCAGTGGATGGGGTGTTACGACCCCCAGCGTTACGGGTGCTAATGATGCCAATGACTTAAATCCTGCCGATTGGAGCAGTGCGGCACATAATAGTATTATGGGTAAATCCCAGCAACAAAAAATTAATCCAGTCAGCATAGCTGGCATGAATAATGAGTTAAAGCAAAGTAAACAGTTTCGTATTTTAGTGGATGCAGGTTTCAAAAAGGAGGATGTTGAAAGAGCTTTGATAAATACAAACATGAATATTGAAGAAGCAACTGAAATTTTACGGGCGAATATGTCAATAGGTATAGATAATTGGAGACGACATGATGATTCGCTCGGCTCTTATGCCGATCACGGTAACGCGGGTAATGCTAATTTTCCGGGCCGTTATGCAGCTCAGGGAACACAACCTACAATGTCATTCCCTCCGGTAAAATAGTTCTGGATCTGTATACATATATGTCCTATTAATAATTAGTATCATTTCCCAGCAGAGCAATCTTCTTAACAACATGGGTGGGACTGCCATAGGTGCTGGCAGCAACAACCCTAACTTAAATGCGCTCAGTTCAATGCAACCCTTACAAGTGCAAAAGTACCTCACTCAAAGTCCCCATAGCCTAGCTGGTGGTCCGCAATCAGTGAATGCTGGCGCCGTAGCGTTTGGACAAGGTGCAAATGTAGCAGCTGTAAACGCGGCTGTGTCGAATAGTACTAATCAACCTTCTACTCAACAATTGCGAATGTTAGTACAACAGATACAATTGGCCGTGCATAATGGTTATCTCTCAAGCCAAATATTAAATCAGCCTCTAGCACCTGCGACTCTTCTACTTCTCAATCAATTACTTAGTAATATTAAGGTACATATATATATATATATATATATATATGTATATATATATGTATATATATAATGTTTAGTATGTAATATATAATTGATCTTTTAGCACCTGCAAGGAGCTCAACAATCATTACGTGGGGGTAACAATGCTAACACTTTAGTTGCAATTGCCAAGTATAAGCAACAGATACAAAGTTTGCAAAACCAAATAAATGCACAACAGGCAATATACATAAAACAACAGCAACAACAACAGGCATTACAGCAAACTCAACATCCTCCAGCTCATATTAATAACACAAGCACAGAGTATTTAAGAGGTCACGATGCCATAAATGCCCTACAAGGGAATTTTTCGGAAATGAGCTTAAGCAAGGTAACATTTAAAAATGTACGTGCGAATACATAAGTGAATTATTATTCAAACATTTAAACGTTATATCTCTAATCATAATAATCCTGTGTTTAGTCTGCTAGTTATCAGCCCGCACCCAATCCACAATCCAGACTAAACCAGTGGAAACTTCCTGCTTTAGAGAAGGATATCACTGTAGATAGCACCGATTTTTCTCGTGCACCTGGTGCCACTAAACAAAACCTACCAACAAATAATGCAAATAATATGGGACCTTTGGGCTTACAAGGCGATGGGTAAGCTAATGTGTTTATATTGGATAAATACATAATTATATATAAATGTCGAACGCATAAGCACGTATATGATAA
This sequence comes from Glossina morsitans morsitans, assembly GCA_001077435.1. Classification (NCBI taxonomy): domain Eukaryota; kingdom Metazoa; phylum Arthropoda; class Insecta; order Diptera; family Glossinidae; genus Glossina; species Glossina morsitans. Next base: position 54,737 of record CCAG010012359.1, read on the forward strand.
AAATCTTTTTATCGGTTTATACCAAAACAGGTATTAGAGTACATATATTCTTCAAGTAGTTTTAGGTATATGCGAATGTCCGTCTTTCTATATTTGGTGGAATTTTCGAAGTCAATTGAGATAACGAGGAGTATCTTGGGCTATATGTGTTCAGGCGAATTTCATAGATCATGAAAACAACAAATTAAAAGAAAAACTAAGTTGTATGACTGCTATTCTCTTCAATAGAAATTAATATAAAGAGTGGTTAAATTGGCGCTTGTAATTCACACAACAGGGATAAGTGAATCTCATGTATCAACACACCGCCACACTTTTCATGTATAATAATTTATATAATATTTTACTACAAATTTATTTTTTCTCTGTAATGTATTAAATTAAGTCTTGCATACATCTATCCAAACTATTTATTGGTAAGAATCTAGTTTTAAAAGTGAATAGCATGGATAGTTGCTAGATATATGTAGATAGAGGGCAAAAGCTGCTTCGGCTGCGGTCGTACGTAATCCTTTTTTTCGCATACATGTCTCTTTTACTTTAGGACCTGGTCTACAGGACGTAGTATTAATGATGGATGGCCTGATCCCACAAATGATAGTGAGAATAAAGACTGGTCGGTTGGACAATCTTCAACTGCTGCGGCAACATACACAGATTTGGTACAAGAATTTGAGCCTGGCAAACCTTGGAAGGTAATAACGAGAAATGTAATTAAAGAGGTATAACATTAAAAATAAGAATTGGGCAAAACGACAATTGTTAATATTAAACAAGTTGTTGTGTAGTTATATACCACATTATTCTCGCTCAATAGTTTTGCTTTTTAATAAAAAACGGATTTTTTTAAAACATATATGCACAGCGTCGAGGAATGAAAAGAAAGTGATGTAAAGCTTTCCTTACGCCTCAAGAAACCCCGTACAAAAAGATTGAGGACTTACAAATTTTTATTACATATTCCAATTTAGGAGTTTATTGCGGAGAAACGTTGTGTAATTCGCTCCGTTTCTTATACATTTATATCATATAACATAAAATTTTTATATAATGCATCTAATTTAAGGGTCCACAGATAAAAAGTATTGAAGACGACCCAAGTATAACTCCTGGTAGTGTTGCGAGGTCCCCGTTGTCTATCAATCCGACGCCAAAAGATGCTGATCTTTTTGCTAATGCAAGCAAAAACTCCCCGACTGATTTGCCATCATTAGGATTAACAACCTCGTCAACGTGGAGTTTTAATCCTTCAACAAGCAATCAGAACTTTCCAAGGTAGCTATAAAAGTTTTTTTTTCCTTGTCAAAATCTCAAGATATGTACTTTGTTTTAATCAGTTGGTCTGATAATTCACAACCCGAATTATGGACATCCATGAATAAATCTTCTCGTGGTCCCCCTCCCGGCTTAGCTGCAAGTAAATCTGCTGTCGTAAGCGGAGTTCCCACGGTATCAAATCCCTCATCAGTGATTGGTGGTAATTCAAATGGTTGGCTAGGAGGCCGTGGCGCCGGTGGATGGTCAGGGACAAATTCAAGCTGGAACTCTAATTGGCTACTGCTTAAAAATCTAACCGCACAGGTATGCGAACTCCAGAAATACATTATCACGTTGGATTTTATACCCACCACCGTTCTCGCGTTCTTCAAACTATAAATCAGATTTTTGTCGATTTAAGGTTCTAAGTAGCATTTTCCACGTCCCCCCGTTGCATCTATTACAGGATCTCTCATTGTAGGGCTATCGCAAGTTCTTCTGTGTGTTGCATACAGCTGCATAAACTTAACATACCCTTATGCCGCAAATGGTAGAAGATATAGAAACGTAAAGTGGAAAATATCGTTATGGCTAATTTACAAGCTAATGGAGATATCGGTCTAACTCTTTGCAATTTATGTCACTATAGAAACAATATTTGCAAGTCGTCTCAGAAGTTAATCATTAAAATAACTTTCTTTAATTTATACATAGAAAGTCATACATTGCTACTTCTTTTCTTTAGTAGTGTCAGAAAATTACAGTTGCTCTAAGTTAGCAAAGTAAAAACAATACTAATGTAATTTTTTGGGTTCTCTAAGTTTGCTTCACCTAGGTCATACTAACATCAGAGAAATTTGTCGATCACAAGGATTTAATGGTACTTTACAGTGTGCTTGGTTCTGCACTCAGAAAAGTAGTTGCCCACGGCTACAGTCAGTGGTCTGAAAAGTCCTTCAGTGATCGATAACTTGTCATTCGCTCCAAAAGGCCCTGATTGTTTTACTGGTTAAACAAAAAAACCATACTAAAACGTTTAAGATAAGCGAGTAGTTCAGACTAATGGACGACTGGAAACATTGTGCTTAGTTTTAGTAACCAGACTTCAAAACGGCTGGTATTTCGTATGTCAATATACATGCTAACTGATTTGAATTAGGGTAAATAACTACTAATTATACATTCTAAAAAAAGATCTTAAAGTTAAATTTATCTGAGCCAATGGTTAACTCAACATAGTTAGCGACAACTGTATATTTGACCATCGTAATTTTTCAAGTCCACCACTGAAGGATGGCAGTATATTTATTTTACTAAAGCGCTTGCAACATCCTGACCAGGCCTGCCAAGACCATGTAAAGTATCAATTTCGGAAACGATTTAAGCAAGTCCGCCCGTCTGCGTAATGTTATGATAAACATTCACCTACGAATATATCAGCTTCAAACTTGGCAAAAATATTGGAAGTTGTTGCATGAATGTTGGTATTGGAAATGAATCGAATAGCTCGAAGAACAAGCTCTCAGAGCGACGTGAACTTAAAACGCTTATATTTCCAAAAACAAAAACAATGGACTCCCTACCCATAAACTACAACAATAAGCAAATCCTATGGTGTCTATCAAATATTGTGTACCGAAATTTCATTTTCTTCGATGTTTTTTTTTTTTAAGACAAAGGTGGTGGGACTCTAATTTTTTGGTAAGGCTATTGTTTTATGGATATCATGCCAACGTTTATCTTGGTAAACTCTTTTAAAACAGCAAGAAAACGTGTCAAACGTCTGAAAGTAAATAATATGTTTTATATTTTATGTTTATTTAGCCATATTATGTGTTATTTGGATGCACAAATTAAAGAAGTTAGATGTAGAGGTAGAAACTTAGACTTAAAATACACATTTCACATACACAAAATTTAGCTTTTACTAATGGATACAATAGGTCCCCAGCAATTTTTTATAATATCTAGAAAACATAGAAATTATGAAAACAATATAACTTATGGACATTTTCACATTGCTATTTTTTTGCCTGTAACAGATTCATTTGAAGTCTTGTTAATTTTCATTTTTTTGCTTCATACGTCCTGCAAATATGTTTTTAAAATTTACTTTTTGTCTCTTCCCTTGTACGGACAATCTATCTCCGTGGGACAATATAAATACCGTGAAGGAAACAAAATGATCTTTTCACGCTATCTACGCAAGGGATCCATTTTTTAGTTATCACCAAAAAAACAGCTACCTCACTCGAGCAGACAATAAGTCACTAATTGAAATCAGTGTAATCCAGAACAAATGGTACCTAACCAACATAGCGTGCAGGATAGCAAATTCCATTTCAATGCTGCTAATGTTTTCTGAGCGTGTTTTGTAATATGAGACCGAACATCGTTACACTAAAAATTGCTTATATCACTTTTGGTGTATGGTGCCCGTTATTTGCGCTAATCTTATCGGTTGTTGTTGATGACAATATTTTATTTGGTTGGACCAAACTATGATCACACATTACACCGACTGGTCAAAGTGGGCTGCCATAGATATTTGTCTTCATCGTCGATGTGAATATCTTGTTTAGCCTACATGACAGTTATTTAGGCGTTAAAGTTAAGTTTCCTGGTTATAGCATTTTTCTTGTTGTGCTCCGTACACGTTTCGAGGTCACCTATACTTTTGCGTAAAGTTTAAAAAAAGTGATAAATTCTTTTTAGTTTATGCAATGTGAATGGGAATGTTCAAATAACAGAATTTCGGCATAATAATATGATGTAACAAATTTGCATTGGATGGGCTAACTTTTTGGCCCACAGTCCACAACAACTTTTCCTACGACAAACAAGCCTTCGCATAACCATGACCAGAAGATTTAATTTTTACTATATTATATTGAAAATCGCTCCAAAATAGCGATTTCACATAAACATTTACTAGGTTAAGTTCGACTACTGTTTTTTACGTGTTATTACGTGTGCATGCACTTTTGAATAAGTTTAAATGATTTTTAAATTTAATCTGATGGGCGGAGTAGGAAAGAAATTAATAACAAATTTGCATTTCTAGACGATATTTTGTTGAAGTTGTAATTACTATTTCAGTAGGGATTAATTACGCTATTCACACTTTTCAAGAAAACTGAACTGTGCAAGAGGTTTTTGTGTATTACGGGAAAAAAAAATTTGGCAAACACAGAGTATGATCGATGAAAAGAATTTGACCGCGCGAGCTCGGTCTTAAAAAATCTAATATATGCCCTATAATATGCATATAAACTGTTTTGAAATTAAAATACACATAGTTATTTATTGACCTCTAGCGAAATTGTAGGTAAATAGTAAAAGACAAGTAAGAAAATTATATTCGGCTGGAGTCGAACCCTTTAGTTTACTAAAATGCATTGTTAAAAAAACATTAATCCACCAAGTCGTGGTGTTCCCCATAATTATTTTAGCATTAACGCATTTTTAGGCAGATAATATGTCTTCATTTGAGGAATGTACAAAATAATTTTAAAAATTCTGTTTGTTTACCTTATCCTTAATAAGCATAAAATTTTAAACAAATAAATAAAACAAAATTTAATCACTTATAATTTGGTGTGAACTTAGCCGATTTTCTCTCTATCTTTCATTTTTCTATCTTCTGCAAATTTTTGGTTAAAGAAACGGAGCTGACCAATACGCCCAATTTTCAATACCAACTTGCGTGCAGAAACTTCTAATGTTTCTACCAAATTTGAAATCGATATCTTCATTTTTGCGACTAGAAGAGTATCAATAATTCACACCACATAGACGGACTGTGACTGGATCGACTCAGATCAAGAGTATACATACTTTTTAAGATCTCCAAATTTTTGTTTTAAGTGCTGGAAACATCATGATAAAATGGGTATATCCACATTGGGTGGTGTGTATAACAGAACACATCAATACTTAAAACCTTTTTCAAAACAACTCTTTCTAGTTTGAACGTTACCAACCATAGTGTACGTGTAGCATCGTTAGAGAGAATATCAGGGTAAGACTTGCGCAGCCTTTAACAAGAGACACCATTAGATTCCACTTTTTTGAAAAGTGCTGTATACTTTAGAACCTTTAGAACGCATTTTGTAAAAGGAAAATAATTTATTTTTACGCCGTTCAACAAAGACGACATAAGTATTATTATAATATATTATTTATTAATTCGACGTAGACAGCTGGCTCCGTCAATGTGTTATTCTTCAAGGACGGAGACAATTTTTCGCATATAAATGATTTCTGCCCATATAAATGCGCAATGCTTTTTACTGAAAGTGAACGAAAATGTAGTAATTTCCAACGGCATGCATTCCATTTGGAAAGGGAAAATGCCCACATAATTTAAATTTTTACAATTACCGTGGAAATTATTATATTTAGATGTTTAGAGGGTCAAAAATGACAAAAGATATTAATATGATATTTTTCCGACAATTACACTGTGCACACTTAGCTTTGACACAGTACAGAATTTGAAAAAAATTTATTGAAGTAATATGTTGTTACAATTTTTCTAACCACAAATTAATATATTTCTTGCTTTTAGATTGATAGCTCAACATTACGTACCTTATGCATGCAGCATGGACCGCTGTTAAGATTTCATTTGTATTTAAATCAGGGAATTGCCTTATGTAAATATGCAACCCGTGAGGAAGCCAGTAAAGCACAAATGACTTTAAATAATTGCTTTTTGGGTAATACCACAATATGCGCAGAGTCACCCAGCGAGAGTGAGGTTGACAGTATATTGCATCACTTGCCGCAAAGTAATAGTGGCGTCACTTCATCTGGAGGTAATGGTGGTAAGTGGGGGGGGCGGGAATAACGGTGGAAATAATGTTGTAAATGTAGGCACAAGTGGGGGAAATAGTAGTAGTACGGGCAGTAGTGGAAACAATTGCGCCACTACTGCATCAGTCAATGGAGTTAATGGTGCAGCTAGCGTTGGTAGCAATAATCCGAATAACGTTACGCAAACAGCTGTTGGTAGTGGCAATGTCGGTGGCACCGGGTCAAGTTGTGGTCCCGGTCAAAGTAGCGCTGGTCACAATAGCAATCCTAACAATCCAGGCCAAAACAATACAGGAGCTGGCACAAATGCCAATAGCTCCGCTTGGCGGCAGCAAGTCCAGAATGCAACAAATCAAAATCGACCGACCGGTCGCGATGACTTTGAATTTATTTCTCAGTATGTTTGTTCAATAGTGGATGACTAGATAAGGCTTAAACAGCATCATATAGGACAGCATTCTATAAAAAATTTTTACATATAAGACAAACAAAAAAGGAAAGAAAAATACACAATTTATTAAACCCAGCGACAAAAAGACTGTTTTGCGACAAGCTCTTTTATATCCAAATGAAAGGGTTACAAACTGTTCCCATCCTGTAACACTATTAGTAATTGCGAAATCCCAAACAATTAGAAAACAATACGAACAAATACATAATATACAAACAAATGTATTAAAGCATAAATATCTTGACAGCAAGTAAAATAGTAAAACTGTGTGTACGTAAAAAGAGTTGTGGAATGTGTAAGACAAAGGAAGTGGTTACATTTCGAAAAAGGGAAGCGGAAATGTTTTGTTAGTTGTTAGCGTAATGTATATAAAATCTTTCGATGCGACAGCTCATCATTCATCCACTGTTAGAAATTTTTCTAAAGTGTGCAAGCTTTTTTGGTTTTTTTTTTCTGCCACTTTTATTTCGTTTTACGTCTTTGATTATTAAATAGTAAACAGAGCAAAACAGTAGGCGCATATATCTTCGCAGAAAATATAGGAATGTAATGGTTGCGATGCACATTACAAAGCGGCAAAAAGAAAATCATGGCAAAATAACCTATGTTATTTATTTTTTTAAGATGTTCGTTTTTTATAGCCCAAACACAAAATGTTCATTAATGTCTTACCTTCCTTCATATACTTCTTAGTTTTACTAGCGGTGGGTGAATTATCTGAAGATCATCTATAATAACTTTTTTTTAGCCCGGTACATTTTTTTAACTATGTAGTACGATATATTACTCATTTTGTGATTTTATCAAAACCCATTAAAAGTTTTTATTATAACATAAACTAAATATTGATTTGATTATTTAGCGATGATAATTTGAATTGTTTAAAAATCTATAAATAAAATAAAGAACAATATATACCATGGATTTGCAAAGAATAAGTTATTTTTATTTCAATCGATTAAATTAAACTATAATGTAATGTTTTCTTTTTGTTGTACTATTATTTATAAACTATGAAACAAATTTAATTTACAGTTAATAACTAATCGGTGTTTAAAAAAGATCTGTAATTTATTAATAATGCCAAACTAACTAATTTGTGCTTGTAACTAAACGGTTATAAGTTATCCAAGGTTAAAAATTTGGTAACAGAGAACTCGTAGATTGCTACGAAGTTACAACTTTTGTCGCTGGGATTGCATTTGCTTACAGAAGATGTAGATTTACTTATATTAGAATTGTACTAAATACAAATGAAAAACTAATTATTTATCGTGTTATATCTGCTTAAACTAAGTGGTTGGACAACTGAAAGAGATTTGGGCTCCTTCTGTTTAGAAAATTCTTACTATTCACGGGCACTGGTTTTATGTATGTATATATTTAACTGTATGGCTATATATAATGAGTTGTGTATTTGTGTACATATATGCACTCGTAAGTTGTCTGCCTCCAAACAAAATGAGTTCTTTTTTTAGCAAATAATCAATAACAAATGTTGTGCGAAAGCCCGTTTGTTTTTTTTAAGTAAAGTAGATTTGAAACAGAAAGACTTTTCATTTGTAGCACCTCTCAACAAATTGTTGAAAAATAAATACTCGGCAACAAAACTGTAAATGAAAAAACCTTCTTCGTTTTTCCAATTCAAGTTTTTAGTCCCACACGTAAAGGCGTAACATGTATACATCTTTGAAGCATTGCTAAGTCATTCATAATCAAGCAATAAAGAAAATATAACGATTAACAGTGAAATGTACTAAGTATCTGGAGGTAGAAAAACTGTAAGTCTTGAATACATAGGAAGAATCGTCTTTACAAGAAGGAAACAAAAAGGTTGCTTTAGTGGGTATGATAGAGTGTTCAGAAAAAGACCAATTTATTATTATAAAATTACTATTATTCCTTACGAGTTGCAAGCTTTAAAATAGAGTTAAAATGAATTAAAGTAAATGTGAAAATTTTGGGTAGCAGAAGGAATGGAATCGTTTAGAATTTATTAAGAATAAGTGCTTTTTGATTTGAGGATAAATTATACGATTTTCAGAAGCACATCAAATATGTGTTCAAATTTTATGGAAGTTCTCTATAGTTGCATATTATTCAATTCACCTTTGCTGCGTTTCATTAGTAAATCTTCTTTGAGATAATGCAAAGAAGCAGTTTTTATATTTTCTTGAGTAAGATTTCGAATTCACACTTCACATATTGTATAATTCTACCCCAAGTTACTTGCAAAAGATTACATGTATATAATGTGCATGTACATCGATAAGTGAATATGAAATTTGATATGTACAAGGATTTCTAGAGATCATTTGTGTACAATTATATAAAAAGCTTGCGACTAAATACGATGAAAAGAAAGAATGGGACAAATATAAAAAACCATACGGATATTCGGATTTAAGGGACTAGAAGACTTGTGCTTGGAAACTGTTTACTTTAGTGTTGAACTCAAAGTTATTAACCAGCAAAATAGAAGTGTTGTTTAAGTATTGCCTCGAAAATGAATACATTGCTTAAATAAATAGGTATGCGATCATAAGCTACAAAAGTTTATTTTGTATGTGCATGATATGGTTTGGAGAAGTCATTGTGACGTTTCTTGGAGGTTTTAGTAAGCTTTTAAATTTTTGTATATTCTCTTAATAGTAATAATAAAATAATTACATTAAAAAAGGAAATAAAACTCAATTACTACGATTATTGATTTAGCATCTTTTTAGTGCTTAATTAAGATATGTCGAAATTAAGTTATGTAATTATATGCTAAAATATATATATATATATATAAATATAATAAAAAAAAGAAAACGAAAAATGAAAGCCCCTTTTTCACTTTCGCGAGCACTCACGAAATATAAATAAGTTACAAAAGGCGAATAGAGGAATTTGTACTAAATGTAAACTAAATAAGAACATACAGCCAAATAAATGAGTTAATAACTAGAGTAGAAAACTGGAAGTAGCATTATTCTCAGCTTAGTCGACTTGAATGGTTGTTGTCGAATTAATCGTAAGTAGAAGTTTTATTTTCACTTAAAGATCCTTATTTGTATATGAGTTTATATTGACAACAACTTTTATAATTGCAAGTTGCTGCATATATAAGGTTGGATATAATTGACTCTTTCGTTTGGGTTCTGAAGCGATATTACTGTGATCGGTCATCACTGCTTTATTTAGACGTTGTTCACATTTCTTCGTTGAAATGTAATTTAAATACGGAAATTGGAAAGAAACATTGTGCAGATCGCGGTTTTTGATAGATTTGAGGTTGGTCAGTCAATTTGATAAATTAAGATTGGATGTAAGATTAAGTCGTTTTTACAGTTTTCTGTAATTGTTGTATACTTACGGGAATCTTTGACTGTTCGTAACGTCGTTTTCGTGGCCAAGAATACTCTGACGAGATTATGCGGTACACCGGCCATGTTCATTTTGGATACATTGACTACATGTGTTCGTTTCAGACCATGGTTATCCCTAGAATTTAAAACTGACGGAAAATAAAAATACTTGGCCTTCATCTTTATTTAAGAATTTGTTTTTGTTAGTTTGCCGAAATATTGGTTTATAACTAATGGATTATTGATTATTTTCTTAGTTGGCACAGCGACATGGTGAAATCTCAGACAGTTTCTCGATTATAATTTCGCTTTTTAGGTTTTATTTGTGGACTTCACGTCGTTAGATTTCACGGTTCTCTCTTAGCTCTACTTTTCGTTACGACAGCTAACCTTATGAACCAGTAGAACCGGTTATTAAACTCTAAATATCTCTTGAGTCCATTCAACTATGGCTATTTGTCCAAAGACTCATTTAGGGATAGCGACTAAACTAAGTCAGCCAACCCCCAATACTACCCCTATCAGTTATAAAGGCACAGCGACTAAGCCAAAAAAACAAAAAAATAGTAAAATTAAAAAAAGATTTGTCTTGCCAATTACGAACATATCTCCTTGGTTGCTGCAGCACAAATGAAGGGCAGACTGTATTATCTGTTTTATGTATTTCGCTTTTATAGCTGCTGTAACCATCAGAGTACGGTTATAACATTGCTTACAGCTACGTTCGTGCCTGTTACAAGCTGGTACGTGAATTATTCTATGTATGTTTTATAGCGAGTGTTTAGTCAGTAAAGTAAGTGACTTTTAGGAATGTGAAAGGATAAGCGAGTATATTTTTATGTCTACATTATAGCAAAATTCAGGTAGGCATAAGAAACAATACGTGATTTATGTAAAGAAGAGCATATATATTTCAAGTAACATGGAAGTTTCTCGATATAAAAATTAACTACGCAATATGCATAATCATATATATAGGCAAAACAGTTAGCTAAGCAATATATTTACATATACATGTTTAAAAAAAAATGGGACGCCTGCTGGTAGGTGTAAGAATAAACGTTTATATATTTGCCAGTGAAAATGCCCAATTCTTAGTGGAATAGCTGAACTTAGAAACGAATTCTCCTGTCTTAACTTCCTATTACGTTCTTGTATCAACGGCTTATGGCGAAAATGACAGTGATAATGTTACAGTTTGGTAAGCATTGGGCCGCAGAGTGAGAAAATTGAGTTTTATGGATGGCATTATAAGCATGGAGAGTTTTTAAGGATATGGAAGAAGAATTTGAAAGAAAGAGCGGACAAACTTGGTATTTTAGAAACAGTCAAATTCTACAAAGACAACGACTTCAAGCTTAAATTCCGCTTAATTCAAGAATGGCTTACATATACTTATATGTAAGTCATAGTGCTTCACCCTCTTCGACAAATCATCAGGCGTGAACCCCATCAAAAATGTGTGGGATAAATTGGACCGCCATCTACGAAAACACTCCGTCCAAAATCTGAAAAACACACTATAAGAGGAATGGAGTAAGATTCCTCTTTCCTACACAAGAAAAGTTATACAAAATATGTCAAAACGCTTAAATAACGTTATGAAGTCAAAAGGATACCCCTCTAAACATTAATTTTTTAATTAAGTTGTTGAAGTTGCGTAATTTTCTTGTTTACTGGAATAGTATTTTGTTGTTTGTTTTTTTTATATTTTAATACGTATTCCCCAGTAGTAAAAATAGCAAAATAAATTTGTATGTTTGGACAATGGATTAGGTTTAACAAGCGTTTACTTTTGGTTGAGCGAAAAATCCTCATATTAATGAGACTCATCGTAAGTATCTAGACATGAAAATCGACCAACCAGTGTGTATAATCAAGATAAATAAAACGTATATATGGGCATAATTAGCCAAAGAAATAGAGTGTAATAGAATAGAATAGAATATAAACGTTAAAATAATCGTATTTGTATTACCAATTCAGTGTGCCTTGCAAAGTTTTATCAATTAGGTGTTTTAGTGTATTTTGGCCAACGAATTCTAATGCTAAAAATGATAAAGGAATGGGAAATACCAATGTATATAACGGTTGAATTCGATGGTTTTGGCCTTTCTCTTCATAAAATAACAATTTGCATTTAATATTATTGATTTATTCAACGCGCGACGGCGCTAACCATGGAGTGCTTCTTCTTCCAAATTCATTACTTTTGTTGTTTATTTGAAGAAATCTACTGCCGAAGCCCACCAAACACGTTCAGAGACTTATGGTGATGCTGCTCCATCATATCACAATTGTCGGTTATGGTTTCAACTGTTTAAAAGTAGCGACATGGATTGACTGAAAATGCCATTTTTTGGCTACTTGTTGCAAACGTTATCAAGGGCACACTGTTGCAGCTCGAATGGGAAGTTCTGCCACACCCAGCGTACTCACCAGACATAGCGCCTCCTGGTTACCACTTGTACAGACAGGTGCAGCGTGGCTTGACTGGCACGCGGGTCCGCAAAGTTGAAGAGGTGCGAAAAGGAGTCGGTGGGTGGATCGCTCCCAATCCAATATAAATTCTTTCAACGTAATATCATCGTTTTGCCAAAAATATTGTAAAATGTTTTAATTAATATGTATAAAATAAAGCGCATATTTATTGTAGATGTATCTACTAAACCTGACCGCTTGAATTTAAAAAATATCTGATTTGTAAATCAAAAAAAAAAAGAGACGAATTTAAAAATATTAACACGTTCGCGGGCATTAAAAATTTCAGGGAGCTGCAAAAATAGACAGGCAATTATTTTGAAACTAGTTGTAGTATCCAAAATCTGATTATACATATATTATAAGAGTAGTCAGAACATCGTATTTTAACTGTTATATGAAATGAATGTTATAGCATCCACGACAATATAGATCATATTTTTCAACCAGGATGACTTAAGGTTACATGAAATTAAATGAACAAAAATTGGCTTTACAATTTGAATGCTGTAGCATTCACGTCATTTTGCATCACTATGAAAATGAATGCTATAGCATTCACGTCCGCGAACGTGTTAATTATAAACACAAAATTACTTGATTTAACCATAAACAGTATACGAAACAAAGAAAGCCCGCACTACTCCCTTTCCACAGAAAATGTTAAAAAAGAGAAAGGTGATGTGTTTCTTTGGCTTAGTCTTGCTATGTGTGCTTTGCTCTTCAACCATAACTTTAGACGATTTGTATGGAAAGTTTTGATTATACTGTCAATTTCAGCTTTAAGAAATTTAGGGTCTTTAGGTTCTTGAAGACCCTTCTTGTTAATAGTATGGACCCAAACAAATTTACCAGATTTTAATTATTTGGGAAGATAACTTTAACGACGCAGCGTGTATGATGGCTAATTGTTGACTGGAAAGTGTTAACTGAGGTGAAAAGGTTTGAACTACTGGTATCGGAAATTGAAACCAATCGTTGGCCTTGTAATATCAAATTCTGTCCATACACAACCACGACAGGTGTCGCTGATAAGTCTTCTTTGTATACCGATCTCAAAGCATCATCGAAAGGTCCTTGAACTGTTTGGTCGCATTGCCTCTGGCAGTGATAGATGCTTTCAATTGCCTATGAAAGCGTTCTACAATGCCGGTGAATCGTGGGTGATACGAAGAAATGATAATTTGGGGCTATCCAATAATTGCGTCAACTCCGTGTGAGATTGGCACGTAAACTGTACTCCTCGATCGCTAGTTATTTTAACAGCTCATTTTATAGTTAAAATGGATTATTTTAACTAGGTTATAACTAGACTTGCATTATGTGGAAATATGTAAAAGTCTAAACTTAACATAAATGATTAATAAACGATTTATATAAAAAAAATTTGTTTGTGTGAGGTTCTTACACAAATTTTTTTGCTTGTGTAGCGCCTTACACTTAGTTGTTTTTTTTTTTTTTTTTAATCATTTATGTAGCTTCTTTATATAGTTTTAACCTATTTTTGGGTACTATTTGATTTTTGTTTTTATTGTCCTAAATTTTAATGTTGTTGTTACCCTTAATTTCTACGACCTTATACGGGCCTAAATACTTATTTTGCAACTTATGCCATGCTTCATTTCTTAGTAATACTGAATTATTACTTCTAGTGGGAAATTGTTATTTTTTTTGCCGTACTTTATTTTTTGTTTTTCTTTTTCCTTATCTAATAGTATCCTACCACGCGCGTATACTAACTACTATATCTAATCTATATTTAGTCTCTTTAGCGTAATCACCTATATTGTATAGTGGCTCAATGTTTTTGTTGAGATTTGTTAGTTGTGTTGGTGGCCTTGTAAACACTAGTTCATAAGGACAGTATTTATGTGTTGTGGAAGGAACAATATTGGAAATATTTTATCCAAATGTCCCAATCATTCAATTCAGGCGATACATATGAACGGACGTATGCATTTAATGTTCGGTGGTTGCGTTCCACCGTGCCGAGTGTCTGATGGTGGTGGGCTGTTGACGTTACATTGTCAATTTTAAGGTACTTACATGGATCGTTCATTAGTGCAGTTTTGTATTCGGTTCCTTGATCCGTTACAAGTGTTTTCATGGGTCCGTAGTTTAGTATGAAGTTCTCAAAGATTGCCTTTGCTACGGTTTTAGCGTTTTTGTTTGCGACCGGAATTGTTACCAGATATTTGGTTAGGTCGCAGATAAGTGTTATCGCGTATTCGTTGCCTTTTTTCGTTTTTGGTAATGGTCCAATGGTGTCAATTACAACTGTGTCAGCAGCAGTTGCTGGTGTTGGTGTTAGGATCATAGGAGTTTTGGTATGTGTTGTGATTTTAGCCTTTTGGCATAGTGAACATCCTTTGACATGTTTAGCTATTGTTGTTGTCATTTGTGGCCAACAATAGTACCTTCGCATTTTCGACAAGGTACGTTTAATTCCTGTGTGACCGCCTTCTATTGGGTCACTCTGATATTTTTCTAGAAAATTTTTGATTTCGGACTTATTATTTTTGTCTATGGTTGTCACCCTTTAGAGCACCGCTACTTCTATATTTTTTAATATTTTTTGCCCATTGTTTTGAATTACTTTTGCGATACAGATTCGAGGATCTTCTCGCTTGGTAACACTTTAAATTTTGATATTCTTAATATACCGGCTTCTGTTTAAAGCCTTTGGAAATACTGGCCTAAGTCGAGTGTTGCTTTGGTATACACGTCATTTATTTTGAATTTGGCAATTATTTTTCTCTCATGCTTCATAGAACATTTGACGGAGTCAAATTTTAATTGCATAAATTTTCTTGCGTCATTATTGTTAATGACTTCATAGACGTTGGGCTCCATTTTTTTATGTTCATTTAATTGTTGTTTTTCTGCGCAGTTATCTTTCTGCCGTGTTGCCGATCTTGTCATTATTCTATATATTTTGTTTTTCATTTCTTTGAGATCGTTAATTGTTATGCGGGATAGGGCGTCCGCTATGTGATTGTCTTTCCCGTTGCGGTACTCTACCTTAAAGTCGTATTCTTCCAAGTCTAGTTGTAAACGCGTAAGTTTTGAGCTTGGGTTGCGCATAGAGAATAGATATACCAACGGGCTGTGGGCAGATTTTACCAAGAAATGTCGTCCGTATATGTAGGGTCTGAAATGCTTGATTGCCCAATGTATTGCGATTAGCTCTTGTTTGGTAGTGGATTTATTTGTTTCTCCTTTTGTGAATGTTCTTGAGGCGTAGGAAACTGGGAGTTGTACTCCGTCGTACTGGTGTGTGAGTACCACGCCGCAGGCGTACTTGCTAGCATCTCTAGTTATGCAGAATGGTTTTCGGAAGTCTGGATATTGCAGGAATGTTGGTTTTAGTAATTCACTCTTTAGGTGCTCAAATGCCTGATGACATGTTGGTGTCCATTCGAATGGGACTCTCTTTCTGCAAAGTTTAGTTAAGTGGCATGAGTATTTGGAAAAATTTTTTATAAAACGTCTATAAGAGTTGCAAACTGCAACGAAACGTCTTACACTGTCTACATCTTTTGGGATCGGGTAATTCTTGATGACATCATATTTGCTACCATCGGGAAGTATTCCTTTCTCAGTGGTTTTATGGCCTAAAAAGGTTACTTCGTGCATGAAGAAAGAACATGACTATTTTTGCCTTTACCACACGATGAGCTAAAAGTCCAAGTGGATCAAACAATCTTGCTAAGTCATAGCTTACAGAGCGTTCTGTGACATAGTTCATTGGTTCCACCTTTGCCTTAATACAAAGGTGGTCAATCTTCGGTAGCCAGATGAGGCCAAGGGTTTTAATCGATAACCATTGCTGAAGTCAAGATTGACTTCCCGATGATCTTGTAGGATGTTTTGCAATAGCTGGGAATGATTAGCGCTCCATTTGCGGCAATTGAATCCATGTTTTGCTAAGATGTGGATCAGCTGCCGTTGTGATTCTATTGTGGTTGTTAGATTCATTGATCCTGCAAGCTCGTCGTCTACATAAAGTTTTTCAATGTCTGGGCGCCTAGTGGGTGACTGATTTCATTCTCGGTTGCAATCTTCTGTGTACCATACGTAACTGTATTTAGTTGATAATATTTGATGGGTGATGAAGGATCTGTTCTCCAAAGAATGATTTGATATCTCCTATCATCTGCATGTACGATTATTTGTCGGTTCATTTTTTCTATGTCTGCAGTGAAGACGAATCTTGGCAATCGGAATCGAACCAGTATAGAGAATAGGTCGCTTTGCACTGTTGGACCAGTGTTCATCAGATTGTTGAGTGAATATCCAGTAGAGGTTTTAGCAGACGCATCAAAAACCGTGCGCAGCTTTGTGGTTGTGCTATTTGCTTTTAGTACACAATGATGTTGAATAAATTAGTTGCGCGTTATTGTGTTCTAGTGGAGGAATCTTTGAGTAGCTGCGGCTCGAGAACGATAAATCTCCTGTGGGCCATTTCTCTTGGCTGTGCCAGTGCGGATGGGTCTTCACGAAAAGATAGTTTCACCGTAAAATGATCATCGTTGTTGGTTTGCACATGTTGAATGAAGTGTGCCTCGCATTGTTGTTCATCTTGTGATAGACTCATGTCACATAGCCCATCGTCATCTATTCGCCATAAGCGTTCAATGACATCATTTAGTATGATTGCCAGCTTCTATATCGGCTGTTGAGAAAGCGCATGTCGCTATGCATGTTGAGTTTGGATTTACGGATACCTTGCCGCTGACAATCCAGCCTAGAGATGTGTTTAAGAATTTTGAAAGGCCTTTGCTTAATTCTATTTTTCCTTTTTTGCATTAATTCAAAGTAGTATTCCGCACCCAACAGAATATTTACTTTTCCTAGTTGGTTAAAGTACGGATCAGCCAAATTTATGTTAGGAATCTTCCATTCTGATACGTGTAATGAATGATTGAGTTGTGGGGGGATGATTGATGGAAGAGTGAAGGCTTCTAAATCCGTAGTGAAGCTGGCATCTTTAGATGATAATTTGACGTTTACTCGCTTTGTTGCCCTTTTCTGACCGTTGCCAATGCCATCAATGCGTAGTGATGTTGCACTTGTTGAAGCGCCTAATTTCCTGATTAGGCGTTCTGAAACGAGGGTTGCTTGTGAGCCGGAGTCCAAAATAGGTTGGCGTAAAGATTGCTCAAGCCTGATATAAAGAGTTCGATCAATTTTTTTGATTAGGATGTGCACTAACATTGGGTCCCATTCGTTGGTTTCAATTCCGATGTCGTCTAGTGCCAGCAAACATTCTCGCGTTGTACCATGAAGGCTTTTGATTCATGTTGCATTTAAAGTGGTGGTTAGATGATTGATGATTTTTGCCACCAAAGTTGAGACAAGAAGACGCTCATTGTTGTAGCGTTCCTGTAACGTTGTCCAAGAGGAAATGTAATTTTCTTTAGTTATCATCAGATGACTAATCAAACGCTCGGCTTCTCCTGTGAGATTAGCCTTTAGGTAGCACATCTTTTGCACATTGGGCATTGGCTGCATATGTGTCATGTGAAGAAATAGATCACAGAATTATCTCCACTTCCTGTAGTCTCCACCAAATTTCAGAATGGTTATCTTCGGAAGCGGCAATGAATTTGAAATGCCGGCTTTTGCGTCTTGAATTATCTGAAGTGCATTTAAAGCTTCAACAACCATTGATTGAAGTTGATCATAATTGCCCTGATCTAGACCATTAATCAGGGTATCTGAGATCTGTTCCCAGATTTGATCATATAAGGCCTCTACATGACCCCATAACTTGTTCATGGTGTTAATACGGACTGTGTAGAATTGCTGTGGTCCATTGGCGCTGAAGTTTGCAAGCCCGGCTAAGAATCCTTTCAATGCTGTACTGCGAGCATTAATTTTGCCAATCAGGCCATGCCAAGTTGATCTCATTTTTCTGTTCTTGGAATACGTTTGTGTTTCTTAATTGTGTCCAATTGATACTGTGTTTGCCAAATATACTTTAACCACTTGTTCGATATATTTGGGTGTATTTGCCTATTCTTAGAATCAGGCACCAAGTCCGTGTTGGCCAATCCAAACGGATAAATGAGTTGTGTTGAGTGTGTCCAAATAACACCGCTTTGTAGAACGTTGTGTGTGTGATTTCTTCAGAGCCTGATGTAACGACCGTTGATTGTGTTTTTTCTTTGAATATATTTGGTAGTGGGTCCGAGATGGACACCAAACAACAAAGATCAGACGTGACAATCATGTCGGGGTCACCAAAATTTTGAGTATAGCCTACTCAATTCTGTTTTGTACAGTCTATTTAAAAATGACAGTGTTTGTATAAAAAAAAAACGAACTCACTTGGATTTTTGCGTTTGTTTACTCCAGAAATATGAACAGCTTGAAGTGTGCCACAAAAATTCAACATAAGCAAATTAATATAAACAACGACGACACACTTCAAGGATTATGTAATTTGCGGTATCGTTGTCTATGGTCAGTTATGCTAAAACAGACCAACACAGAAACATGAATATGCAAATGCAAGTGCATGAACAATCGAACATTGGTATGTGTTGCTAATGAGTGCATAAGCATGAATGTGCAAATAAAAATACAAATTGAATAAAGATATATATTTGCATTAAACAAAATACAAATTGAATAAAAGTATATACTTAAACTAAACACAGTTCCTCAATGTCTTTGATGTTAAAACTAGTAAGGTCGACGCTGAAATTTTGAGGCAGTTTCTTCAACCATAACCCTTTTAGTAATATCATCAGTAAAATTGTACCCGCTCAGATCCAATCCAGTTCTCAGGCTCGAATTTTCATTCAAAGAAGCTGTTTCGATTAAAGTTTTTAGAGAGAAGAACATACTCATACTGGGTAATATCTTGTGTGACTCCTTTGGAAGCGAATTGTGCTCTAACTTGTATAAACCGAGTTTCCGAATGATTGGAGGATAAGTGTTTGACCGAATAAGCAAGAATTTATCTGTTAATTGGAGTTATACATCAGAATGTAGACACTGTCTGTTAGCGACAGATGAGTTAGCGTCTATTTATATATCGTCTCTTATAAGCAAATCAACAATTTCCGTTGTTTGTCTGTGTGGTGCTAGAAGGGGGAAGAGTTTACAGATTTCAAATATATGTGATAACACTTTTCAAATTAGTAAGGAAAATTTGCACATATATATATATATATGCAAATATATGCACATGTTTATATACTTTGGTTTGGTTTTGTATATATGTACCAACGTTTTTAAAGTCAATAAGCTTCCATAAAAAGAAAAAAAATAGAAGTTTAAAAATAAATGAACAACTAGATATTTTGGTCCACTTTTCACAGTCGAAAACAAAAAGATGAATGCTGAAATTTGGCACAAACATTTCTTGATCAACCAAAAACCCATTACTAAAAAAATTTTGTGATTTGCTTAAATATACACCCACCATAAATGAGAAACTGAAACAACCTCAAAAAAAATCGACAATTTTTTCATATTATCGACTAAAACTTTCGATCCTGTGAAGATATTGTAGTACGACATGTCTGTACTGTCCTCACGGTCTGTATAACTACTGAATACGAACTCTATTATTTTTACCCACTTAATGAGGATTGGAGGCTATAGAGATCGCTGTACGAGCCTTAGCTCAGCTAGTTTGATTGATGTAAGAGGGATGGGTGGTTTACATTCCGTCTCACGGACAGTCCAAGACGTTTACACTCAAAAGAATAACACGTGCTTGACGCTTTCACAAATAGATTGACGAATGAAGTCTATATTTTATTTCATTTTTTTTACTTTTTATTATGTTATTCAATATTTAATATGTACATATATATAACAATGACAGATTAATTTACTTAGTTCCAATTATGTATGGGTCGCTTTTATATAAACATAATTAATAAAAATATATGGCCACATTTACATATTCTTTTTATACTTAGCTATTTTTTAACAAGTCACCATAAACAGCAACGAATCATGGATCACGTCTACTAAATGAAGCATTACACTGAAACGGCATAAATTCATCAGCATAACCCGTCAAAAATAATCAATCTTTAATGGCATTAATTCCTTAGAATGACTCGTCAAAATAAACATTCTTTATTCAAATCACAACACGTTTGCTCATGTTAAGGTGATTGGTATTCAGCCAACGGCAGTTTATATCACATACGTACAATTTAATACTTTTCAAATGCAAAGAATAGTTAACAAAACCTTACGATTTCACTTTGCCTTTTTTAATTTATTTTTCTTTGCAGATTAGGTATGATGTCTTTGTACTAATAAGATTTTGCTATTAAATTTAATTTATTACTCAATTTTTTGTTTAAATGTTTTTGAAACTCTTTTCCAAATGTAACTTTAATAAGACTTTAAAACGTTATTTTCCTCCCCACTCGTCAATCTTTTTTTGTTCCACCCGACGCCATCTCTTTTTCTTCTTTTTTTTTTTGCCTGTCCACATATAATCTCGCTTACATTTGCTTTTGTTTCGCTTAGTTTTTCCGACCAAAGAAAAGCTACACAAATTAGCATGTGCATTTATATAATGTTTTTAGATTTTAATTTTTCAACACCTTTTTATTAAAAATTATTTAAAAGAATTTTTATGAAATTTTTCTGCATAATATCCGTAAAACATATCACACTCTTTCTCGTTCTTTGTCGGTCATCCTTCCTTTCTCTTCTCCGTCGTTTGTTAAAAATAAGAAATGAAATGTTTCGAAAACCCTACTAAAATCTCCTCAATGGTAAAGTGATCTTCGTGAGTGAATTTAACAACTTCTACAATGCAATGTTGTATTAACAAAAATTATTGAGTACAGCCGCATGTTAGGACTTTTCCAAAGACCAGTTTTAATTTATTTCTAATCCATTTTCCATTTATTCTCACACATATTAGCATTTTTTCAACCCAATTGCAAATAAATTAGAAATAAACTGGAATTAAAATTTTATCGTTAACTGCGCGCATCTAGTAAATCGATCGAGATCATTTTTGGAACAAACATGAAAGTGGAATTAAGGAACATTTAGGTACTTAGCTTCACATATATCTGCCCAGCAGCGCGGATTATAGACGAAAATATGAAGAAATTATCGTTTTCTTTCGAGGTTATTCAAGTTTCTCATTTATGGTAATCATATATTTTGCAGATCGCAACCATTTTTTAGCATTGGATTCCAAATCGACCAAGGTATATTTGCGCCAAATTTCAGCTTTCGACCTCCATAGACGATCAAAACGATCCCTTTTTATAGAAAAAGGTATATAATATCGGTATCTCGCAAACTAGACTAGGTAGAGAAAAAATGATTACAGTTATTTAAACGGCTTGTCGTATAAATAAAAGCCGCCAAAAATGTCGGTACATTACATGTTTTATAATCGTTCTTTTTCAGATCGAAAATTAAAAACGATCAAAATAACATATTCGGTAGTTCTAGTGTTAATTTCGTATTTTAAATTCATACACATACACTCGGGCTTTTGGGCCCATGAATCTCGTTATATATTCTTAATTTCTTCACGTACGTTTCATGCATTCTAGCTTGTTATTAACTTGTTTTATACAAATTTTCTTTTTGAATATTTTTTTGAACTTTTTCTTTATATAAATTTTAGAAGACTACTTTTATCTTATTTTAGTGACAAACTTTGATACACATTTTATTTTCCAGATTTCATAGTTCAGTCAATTTTTCAACCTTATTCAATTTTTAGTAATTCTACTACTACTTTATTGCAGTTAATTCACACACAAGATGGTTCACAGATTCGTCTACGATCTGATCTCGTACGTTTTATCCCCTTTTGCTCCAACATTGGGAGGCAATTTTGCATAAAAAAATTTGAATTTATGTTCAACTTTTTTTATATGATAAGACAATATTGTGTTTGTCAAAAATGTCAAAATATCGGGGATTACAAATGAATAGACGCACGTATTATTGAAAAGCTAGCTAGTTTGGCAATGGAAGGTTCTATCTTTATCTCACAGACATATTTCAGACAGTTACACTACAGACGGACAGATAAGACTTACCGGACAAGCTGATTTTATGCTTTGGGTCATTCTACTCTTGCATGGCAAACCCCGAAGTTGGGTCCGATTACCGCTTGCTTTCCTCTGTCAATAAAGAAAGTTGTCGCATTTTTTATTTATACAAACACCGAAGAAAAAAAATTGGTTTTTGTTAATAAAAAAAAAAAGAATAAATAAAACAAAAAATTTCTTTTTTAAATATCCTTCATGTAAAGCTTGAGCTTAAACATGATTTCTGTTTAAAATCAAAACAAAGAGAAATTCAAATATGTAGATATACATCTACTGCTTAAAAATTATAACATATTTAGAATTATATACAAAAAAAAAAAAAAGAAGAGAAACCTGTTGTGAGGGTGGCACCGCACACTGCTTGTATGCTGCTACTTTTGATGATGATGACGTTGTCATAGAAATGAAGAACACACTTGTTTGCTCACAGTAGATTGTCGATTTAAATGTTTAGGAAAAAACGTTAACTCATTTAACTAATAGAGTAAATCCGGTTTAGTTCTAGACTCTTCAGGCATACATTTGTCACATTATTAACTTTTCACTATCTGTCATGTCATTAAAAACATTTGTTTGCATGTTTATGCGCTTATATTAAGCCTTGAATAATTTGTAGCTTTTTTATTTCGCGCATCATCAATCAATCAATAATTTATTTTCGTTTTCCCCTTCTAAAGTTATTCAAATTATCAAGTATTTACATACATAATAGTCAATTAAGACCGCAGTATCTCCACACATTTGCGAATGTTCATTTGTACATTAATTTTTCCAAAACACACCTAACCGAATAACCTTAGTTTTTATTGATTTGCTCATTAACTCAAGCACATAATTGTATTAAAATTTAGAAACATTTTGGAAACTGGACCGCAACATTTTTGTCTTTACATTAACTAATTTCTTTTTTTTTTTGTTTGAATTAATTTCAAGGAGACAGGCATATTAGCTCAGATTGTAGTAAGAGAGCAGAAGGTTAGAGACAAAGTCGTTAGCTTCGGTCCTACTCGTAGGCACAAGTTATCATTTTACGTATTTGCCGTAGTTGTATTTTTATCTATTTACTGTGGCCATATATTATAATTAAGATGAGAATATCACATTCCAAATAAGTTCGCTGATATACTTCGAATGTGAGTAGTTAATCGATGAGCCCCGTCGATTAAATTCGAAACGAGGTATGAAGTAGAGTAAGAGGACCTACACTTTTCCTTCTCGATCAAATCGTTGAGAAGTTAAGACACCATCGACCGTAAGAAAATCCGTCCGTGAACCGCTTAGACTTACATGCCATAGGTGACGAATTAGCGATATTCCAATAGAGCGATTCGTTCTGTCCGACGATCACCCGTAGTAATATATTTAATTTGAAGTTCCTCATTAGATTATAAATTACTAGCCATGAGGACAAATGATAGTCGTAGTTTGGTTGATTTCTGAGATGAGTTATTATAAGACGCATAAACATTATATTTTTCATCGGCCATATATCTTGTGGCAGTTAGCCGCAGAGTTAGGTGAAGCAAATGCTATCCGTAGAAGGTAAGTCTCTTCTTTAGCACTTTCTATTTTGAATAAAGAAAGTTTAATTATAACGTGTAACAGGGCAGTAGGATTCTTTATTCGTGCGGGAAAATATAAACATCGAAGATAAAAACGCATGAACAGCTGTTGAGGTACACGCAACAAATACACAATAACAAATACCAGTTGCAAATCGAAATATAAGTGCAAGATAAATTTACAGTATAAAGAAAAATTGCACAAAAAAAAAACATATAAAGACCACAGCATCCGAAAAAAAAGAGTCAAAATAACACGCGAAGAAAAAGTACGCACACTTAAAATGTTTAAATAAAAGAAGATAAAACCAAACCATCGTTGGAAGAGATAGTGACGTCATAACAAAATCACCACCAAATCTATGCATTTATATGCACTTAAAAAAAATTGCAAGTGCCACAAACTCGAGTGGACAAACACAATTCCAGCAAAATTGATCTACATAAGAATTCCACTAAAAGCATGGTACCGCAAGGTTTGCGTACATTGGCAAGTGCTAATGGAACGTGTGAGACACATACATATTTATTTGCAGCCTGTAAGGGATATAAAGAACAAGAACATAAAATGAATACATGCCAAAACCGGCATAATGTATGGTGAACAATGGTATAATTAGAATAGTGACATATTAATTTTACCAAAAACAAAAAAAATTGGAAGAACATTGCCCGAAGTAGACAAGCCGAAAGTCCAATCCTGTGAGGGATCGTGTCTTAACAGCCAAAAGCGAGAAGACTGTCGAAAGGAGCCTTCATTCGAATAAGCACATGAAGGATAAACCATTGTAAGTAATTAGTTGGTTCTTTTCTGCAATCTTATCGGAAAAAGAAATAGCATATAGTTAATTTAAATAAAAAGATAAGAAGAACATTTTATTATTCCAACAATTTCTTATTGAGAAAAGCACCAGTCGTGTTTTTCTTTTCAGAATGTTGCTAAAAGTAATGAATATACGACAATCAGTAATAAAAGAGAAGTGAAAATATTGGGTTCCTCGTTAAAAAAAGGATTTTTTTTGTTAAATCCATCATTCTCCTCTACTCCTCTAACATAGGTGATCATTTAAAAAACGAAGAAGGTATTGTGCTCATTTGTTTGCGAAATCTCGGGCTTACCAACATTGTTACGATGTTCTTTAAAATAGAAAAGTCGCAAGTTGTATGTTCGTACCCTCGGAATTGTGTTATATTCAACTAAAAATGTCATGTCATTTTGAAAGTTGAATTAAATTATAAATTATGAATATTTTTATATAAAAAAGGAAAATATCGTCGATTGATGTGATAACGAAAGGAAACAACATTGGTCAGTGGTGTTTTATAAATTTAGGTTATGTCACAACCTGTTACAGTCGGCTTGTACATACGAAAATTGAAACAAACCGATTAGGTGCTGTAATTGGAAAGCATTGAATATAGCTGTTAGGCAACAAAGCTCTGTAAGCTATACCGAAAAAGAATATGCTTTAAAAGCTATTTTGCATAATTTAATTGTTGCTCGGTCAGATCATAGGGAGAACTTAAATAAATTGAAGTTTTAGCTTTCAAACATGGTTGTATATTAGTTGTATAATGAGTAAAGAGCTTTTCTTTTGAAGTTAGCTTGTTTATAACCAGTTGATTGCATCCAGTTTTCAATTTTGAGTAAGCTGAAGAAGATATTTTTTTTTTAAATTATTTTCCATCGAAATAATAATTTGGCGAAGCTTATGTTATATGAACTTTGAATTCCATGAACCTGTTTCTATAGGAGATAAGCGCTAAATTAGCGTATTGTGGACATCTTTTGGCAATCAAGGGAAATCAGCGCTAATGCTCCACTAGGGAATAAAGAGAAACTAGGCTGGTTTGGAGGTTAATAAGCACCGATATAAGGAAGAAATTATTACAACACATTGAATCAATTACAATTTTATCGCCATGTAATGTTAAGATTTATTACATTTTTTCTGCGCGATTGTAATACATAAACCAATTAATTTACCGGATTACGAGATAGATTTATCGTTATCATGGTCGTATAGGAAATAATCGCCGCGTTATTTATATGCGTTATTTATATGGTAAATCCATCATCGTTCTAGATAAGTTATTGTTTATTTTCGTTACCGTTGGGGTTGTTAAAACTACACGAGATACCTTATGTTGTCGCATTTTCAAAAACATAGGAGTAGGCAGACATAAATATAAACATAGTATTACTTAATAGGATAATTATATAGCGCGTAAACCATCCAAAGAAAACAAATTTGTTTTGCTAACGTCTAACAGTGTGGTACGATTTTCATCTACTCGATTCCTGTTTATCGAAACCTATTTACCCTCGCAGATACTTTATCAAGAAGATTAGAAATGCAATGTCGCTAATGAAAAAATAGCAATATTTGCTTTCCGGCAGAAGGGACATAGAGTCGAACATTATTAAAGTTACCCTCCAGCGCTGTTGTTTCAATTACCCTGTGGTTACCTTAAACCGAATACAGTTTTAGCAATCTAATATACAGCATGAGTCAAACTTACTGTTAAAAAAGCAGGGTCATGGTGAATATCACTTTAACGTTTATTTACACTACTGTTTAAATTTATATTGCGATGATAGGCAATAATCAGTAATATAATTTTATATATATTTATATTGTACTGTGATCGCATATCGTGGTTAATATGCATCTACTTTGAAATGTGAAAGAATTGTGCAAACTCAACATAACGCATTTGCAAAAAGAAAAGGAAGAATTATGTCACACTTCAACTAGCTGGGAATTGCCTTTCGTAATGCAATACGACGCTAGGCACCCTAATTAAATTAGTCCGTCACAATTTTATGCTTACGCTAGCAATAAGACATTTTGTAAATTTTGAGTATAAATAGCCATGCCAAAATTAAATAAAGTCAATTGTTATGAATTAATAATTGAACAAAGCGTTTCATTCGCTATATTAAAAAGTTCTATCCGCCTAAATCATTTAGCTAGGGACTAGCCGCTCTCTGTATTGGCACCCAAAGAAGTCGACCGTCTTGGCGGCAACAGCCGAGCAGTTTAGAACTTAACTTTCATTACAATATATATAATTTTGTATATATTTATATATATAATTTTGTATATAAAACGTCATCAATCTACTAGATTCTAATTAAGGACGCATATATTTTCCTATTATGGAGAAAATTTAAATACCGTCGGATCTTACATCAAATTGTTGCCGAATGGATGTTGTCGATAGGATATAAACTGTTTGCCTTGAGAGTAATTTTGCCATATGATTTATGTGGAAAAATTTTTATAGTAATTAACCTTTTTTTATAACTGAATTTTCAATATAATTTATCATAATATAATATAAAAGTAATTTTCCGATATTTTAATAATTCTTCTAACGACACAACTGCACCCGGCCTGTTTCTTACGGGTTTGCCATTTCGCGTGATTTAACCGCCATTCATTTTACTAGCCATTGAAATTGCGATTCTAATACATAGATTTTAAGGGTGCCGAACGCACTCCGAACCACATGAACCTACGCACTCCACAAGGACGACTTGATGGAGTTCTCTTCGAATTCCAACTCGACACTTCCAGGCTTGTAGAGGACTTGGGTAAATGTTGTGGTCGTTTTGTGGAGGAAAATTATAACATTGATACCTTAACTTGACTACTGGCTATTCAGGTAATGAAACAAAACTACAACGAGAGACATCCGACGGGATGGTCAGCCAGTTTACCAACAGGACCTTGAATTTCCTGCAAAGGCAATTAGAAAGGCTATCATCATTCAACATCACCGTCGCTGTTCGTCGCACTAGTTCTATACACCAGTTTACTCTACCACCAGGTAAGCGCCACAGTATGTCAGAGTTTACATAAAACGATAAAATCAACCTCTAACCATTCTAGCAATATTCCAGTTAACGAACCGATTAATACAACGATTTATATACGCGGGGTGCCAGGGGAACTTCGTTCTTCTATACAGTTGCTGGAGAAAATAGTTTGTTCATAGACATCGTCCGTAAATGGTCATTAAATTATACAGGGTCCAGAGACCCCTTGCAGCTTATCGAGAGAGATGCTTGTCCGCGGCATACAGAATCAACGTTCACTTTTGCCTAGCGTACTGGTTATCATGCACCAGCACAAAGCACTCACCTTGTTTAGGAACAATAATCGCTGAAGGACCCCACGGGCATTCGGTACTTTCAAAACGTTGAAGATGAAAGAGGACATCGAAGTCGCGTGAAACATTTACATGCTTTGTATTGGCACTGAATGCCATGCCTTTGGTATATTCGAAGAAGAGACTTCTGGAATCTAGACGAGCTGCTCAAATTGGCTGACGACTTGGAGACTATCTTGCTAGGAAATACACCATGTAAGGTCACAAGAGAGCAACCACGGAATTAGATGAGAGTGTCACGGCGTGAGCAGCGCCGTATGGCAAGGCAGAATAACTAAACGGGAAGAAGAGAGAACGAAAGATTATGCTGGAGATGCGGGCAAAGGGGTCATTTTCGTCAGAATTGCCGCAATAGCCCGGTCTGGTATCTGTGTTCGATAAGGTATCATGACCAGAGTCAATATGATCAGCCTCTGCAAGGATCACAACGGGTTAACTATACAACACCGAATCAGGGAAGCGCGAGAAGCCCACCGCATACGAACCAAAACTTCGCCAATAAGAAATCTTACGTCGCACATGCGATCGGAAGACCAAAAAAAAGGAACTGGGTTGCAGTTCGGAACGAGCCGGTTGGCTGCCAAAGTCAATGCAGCTGGATTATATGTTATCGAGACCGTGGATACAGATCCTACCACCAGTTCTATTATTGAGGCGTTTGTTGAAAAGATATAAGAAAAATACCGTCGAATGCCACACATAGCAGTATCCACGTAGCCAATGGGTTGAGGGTAGCCGTAGATAATTGTTTTCTATGCTCGGTGTAATTTGGGAGCCTGGTGACACTGTTAATATTACGTCTGAAGCCGTCAGTAACCGAAGACGTAATCCTTGGCTACATAATTTTCTACAAGCTTTCGGAAAAACGATAACTTCTTCGAAGAGAATCGTCATCTGCCTAGCAAAATTACAAACTGACGATGCTTAATGTGACACCATGGTTAGAATTCCGATTAAAGGAATCGATAATCTGAGCCATACCAAAGACGAATTCGAAGTAATTATAGGAAATAAAAATTTGCCGTAGCAAATATGGTCCCAAAGTAGCCAAAATACCGATAAGCGATGGAAAGACCGCTAAAAGTCAACCATATAAAGATAAACAACAGCCGATAAATACCACCTCAACACACCGATTATGATAAAATTCATATCTTTCCCGAAATACCGAGTGTACAGCCAGAGATGTATACGTCATAAAAGTACCAAAAAATTACAGAGCAAATGAGTCAAGGTTCAACCAAGCCGATACTGGACAAGTAATATATCAAACTAAAGGCCCATGAAGCCAGAGCAAACCGTCATCCACAGTGTTCTTGGCAATTCTGCGAACACTCCCCCTACGGGATTACGTTGCTCCATTTTGTATTATAAACAGGAAACATACCAACTAATGTCGTTATATATTTCAGATCAATAACAACGTTGGCAGATCCGACATACGGGCTTTCGAATCCCCAAGTTTCCTTAATCTCAAATAAATCGCGAAGTACAATTTCCATGGTTCGTCGTTCTGATCTGTGGTGATTTGAAGAAAGTGTCGTAGTTTCTCGTCTAATATCATATATACTGGATACTCGGCTGCATTTTCAGTCATTTCTTTCTCTACAAAATTGGATTTATGTTTTTTTCACTTTGCTAGGACAACGGTTTGCGCGGCTTCTACAGGTTGGCGGGAGAGCGCATCGGCTTCAGCATTTTTAGCACCTTTGTGGTATTCTACAGTGAAGTCTCACTGCTGCCATTCTAGTAGTCTGTGCTATTCTCCGGGATGGATTGTCAATGGCGTGCAGCTATTTCAATGGCAGATGGTTGGTAATGACGATGAATTTTTACCCCTCTAGATACGGCTGCATTTTTCGTATACCGTACAAGATCGCCCGACATTCCCTTTACAATTTCTTTTAGTCGCATTCCATCGGCGACTGGCATAAGCAATGAAGCTTTCGGCCCCGTCACTTTTCTGTGCCAGCACAGTAATTAACCTGATGTTGCGTCCGTCTGTAATTAAAATAATTAGGCAAAATCCGGACAAGTCAGTAACTCGGTTAAACGATATTGAAGTATATCCAACGCTGTTCCTTGGTCCGCTTCGAATGTTTCCTTCTTCGGACCAACAGCTTCAGCCGTTCGGCAATTGTCTGAGACGAAACTGCGGTACCATGTTGCCATCCTCAGGACTCTTTTAAACTCTTTTACATTTATCGGTGCGCCCATCTCGCACCGCTCGTTCACTTATAAGATGTCTAAAATATTGCATTTTTATTTTTTTTATTTTTTTTATTTTTTTTTATTTTTAGTTTATTTTGTTTATTCCACTTATACATGAAACTCGACTAAAACAAATAACAGTCGAATTCAATTAACTCTTAAAGAAAATATTAAATTAATTAATATTAAAACTTAGCATAAGTATAACAAAACAAATAAGAAGAAAAATGGAAAAAAGGAAAAAAAGCATGTACACAATTAGCACAGAGCCACACCCACAACCGATACAGGACCAAATTGCCTATAAACCCCTAAGCCATCGCAAAACATGCGTAAGCTTGGCAACCGATAATAGTTAACAACAATTAATTTTCGAATCGTAATGACTTTTTAGGGTTAAAAGCTAATTTAAGTACGACATTGGTAAATCACGTATATTAAGCAATGTGGCTTTAATGGACTTTAAAGAGTCCGATAATGAAAATAAGTGATAGACGTCATTTAGGTTCTTGCAAAGAACTCTGAGCAGGTTAAACAGCTCATAATTATATATACATTGACTAAGCTTAACCAAGATAAAGTGCCTAGAGAAGCGGTTAGGCACATTAAAACTTATTTCTCCAAATAATGACGGCGAGTCAATAGCGCCATTTATTACTTTGATTACGAAGGAAACGCCAGGAACGTTTCTCAGGAGACGGTAAGGACAATAGAAGCAACCTATTTTCATAGGGCGAAAGAGAAACAATCGGATCCGGACCCAAATTCGTAAGGGCAAACAGCAAGAATTGCTTTTGAACAGATTCAATTGAATCTACATAGCACTTATACGAAGGAGACCACACAACAGAGACATACTCGAGTATAGGTCTAACCAAACACATGTACAGCCTTGTGGTAATGTAAGGATCATCAAGCTCTTTGGACAACCTCTTAATAAAACCAAGGGCGGACCTAGCTTTGCTTAACGAGAGCTCAATATGGAAGTTAAAACGCAACCTATTGTCAAAGAGAACGCCTAAGTCTGTGAACGAATCGACGTCCTCCAACTTGTGCGGATCTGTGAAATACTGGGTAGTGATTTCCTTCTTGAGAGAGAAAGCTTCTTACATTTATTTAGGCTTAGTGTCATATTAAACGAGCACCAGGCAACCATATTATTTAAGTCAATTTGAAGCTGATGTGATTGCGATTCTATAGAAAAGGAAAAAAAACAGTTTCACATTATCAGCATACAATAAGATCTGGCTGGATTTAATCACCGCAGGCAAATCATTAATGTATAAATTAAATAAGATGGGTCCTAAGTGGCTGCCTTGAGGTACGACAGACGTCACGGGCAGTTCACCCGAGATGATGAAGTTAAACAAAATCCTGAATGATCTATTGTGCAGGTAAGAGTTTATCCATTTAACTAAATGGGAAGGGAAGCCAGAGTCTTGGAGTTTAAAGATAAGTCATTTATGGTAACCAAATCGAATACTTTGCTAAAATCAGTGTATATGACAACAGTGCGAGAGTCACTAAAAAAAGTCTTGAAAACATGACGAGTAAACACTAACAGACCGGCGACCGTGCATCTTCCTTTTCGAAAGCCATGTTGAAATGGAGAAATTTATGATTTGATGGCAAAGGCCAAATGCTGAGTCACAATTCGCTCGAATAGTTTAGGCAAGACACTCAACTTGGCGATGCCTCTATAGTTCTCAACAAGTTGTCTACTCTCACTTTTGTGAATAGGAATAAGAAAACTACTCTTCCAACACAAAGGGAAAATGCCTAAATTCAAGGACTGATTAAAAATCTTTGAGATAACACCACATAGTACGACAGCGCAAGATTTAAGTACACATGATGGAATTCCATCAAGTCCAGGAGAACAAGTCGAAAGTATTTAGTAAAGAGATTTGAGGTTTCAATGTCATCCGAGGACTCAGAGCCATTAAAAGAAACATGCGAGGAATTTAGGGAAAATTTTCTTTTGGAGTTAACAAACTTAAAAAATTATTTAGGATTAGCAAACAGAGAGGATTTAATGAACTGAAGGTATCTGCAATAATATTGGTGGTTGAGGGATTAAATCACCTTACAGCTGAATAAGCGAAATAGTCGCAAACACAGTCAATTTTGGAAAATTTTTCGAAAAGCTAGTTTTTCTTATCCTTGTAATCTCTAATTGCCTTATACTTGCCAATACTTCCAACTGAGAAATGAAGCTTAATATGTGAAAGATGTGATTTTAGCATTGAAATATTGATTTTACGAAAATCGTGATATTTATTTAAAAAAGTTGAATTTGGAACGTTAGAGAAGTTTAACGGACCATCATGCTTGTAATGAAAGGAAATACACATTGCAGGATGACGAGGATCCTCAGGTAAACTAAACGATAGACAAGAATTAACACTAATCTCAGGAAAATTGGCAAAGCAAAGATAAAGCACTCTACCATTGCAATTAGGGGTACGGTTGTATTAATCTAAATTATAATCAAATAATTCATTAAAGAACACAACAGCTCTATCATATGTTGAAGTAGGCATCAAACAGCCTGAACTATCACTGTAACACCAAGTGACTTGAGACAAATTGAAGTCACCCAACACAATGACAAAACAAGTAGCATTAGATTGCTTGGCCACTTCACAAATGAGGACGGCCTGTTTCTTTTATATGGAGATATCCGAATTTGGGGGAATATAGGAACAGGTTACATATAACTGTTTATTAGGAAATTTAGCTCGAATGGCGATAAATTCAACGTCGTGGGTTGTAGAATTTCAATTGAATAGGACGGCACTGCCGCAGATACGGCAATTAAAACACCGCCACCATTGCGATACAGTCGATCATTTCTGAAAACCTGAAACGAATTATGGAAAAGTTTCGACGAATGTAGATCAGGTTTTAACCAAGTTTCAGAGAAGGCCAAACAGGAAAACTTCGTGTTCACTGAGTTAAGGAAAGTAGAACGAATTTTCGAGTTTAGGCCCCTAATATTTTGGTAAATGAGAGATAATGAGCCTGAAGAAACATTTAGTTTTTTGAAGGGAAAAGGACTACTGCCTTAGTATTACGGGGACGATCTCGAGGGATAAATTCCTTAATTAGGAATCCAGCTAGCCACAATGGTTTATTTAATAACATATCCATCTTTTCCGTCGGAACTAGCATTTTGAAAGACGCTATTGGTCTAGATTGGGAAGGAGCCTTTTTGAAAATGCTAACGCGCTTTAAGTTGACTGATGGGACTTTCGCCGCCAGATAGCTTTTTATGTTATCCGCCGATGTTTCAGGTGCTAGTCTTGACACAAATATTGCTTTCCTGGAAGGAACTGCCGTCAAGCAAATGTCATTGTTACTAGGAATAGTAGCGCGTACGGCTGGGGCGTTGTGAGATGGGGAGAATATTGAGGGGGTTACCATACTTGCACGAGCAGCTTAAGCGACATGCCCAATTTGGTGACCAGCGTTCACACTCGAACAGCCAGGGGGAGAGGATGATTTATTTTGCTCTTTATTATTTTTAGGAGGTGACGCCGGATAAGAATGAGCGACGGCACTGGTAGGGGATATCCTTGCCACTTCGGCATAACTTAAAGCAGAAGGACTTGTCGGCTTGTTTGTAACTATTTTGTTACCGACCGACTCAGCAGTATCGGAAACGCTGACTTTCGTTGCAAAGTTAGAGGGAGCACTATCTTGTACCAGCTAATCAAGTTTAGAAGGAATCAGAGGTTACGTCGCACACGCTACCCTACGAGTTGCTATTTTTCTAGCTTGGGAAGAAGATGAGTGCTCAATAAAACGTCACTCGTCAAGCTTAGACTTAATTAGCTCAAATTTCTCCCACAAGGAGCCTAGATTTTCACTCAATCCCGAAAAACCATTTCTCGTCTCCGTGAAGAGTTTGTAAAAATCAATATCCTGCTTCCTACAGTCAGGACATGGCCAACGTAAGCCTTTCGAGGAGTAAGCGATTTCGTCAGCAGCACGGCCGATAATACCGGGACACTTTGCATCACAAAAACGATCACAAAGCCAGCAAGAAATGAATCGTTCAGACTCTGGGCCCGTCTTCGCGCGACATGGCTTACATAAACAATCCATGTCCAGTCAAACCCGATAGTAGTGGATTATGAAGGAAATAAAGAGCAAATTGCAAAAAAAAAAATAAACAAATAAATAAAAATAAATAAATAAAAATAAATAAATCCACAGCACAAACTTTCAACAAATTTGAGTAAAGTTCTCCGTTACGTTAACAGTGTACTAAGAGACCGAAGGCAAAACAAAGCTGCAAACACCAAAAAAAAGAGAGAAAAAAAAACAAAAAAAAGAGAGACTTTTACAGAATTCAATTTTTGATTGCAAAACACCAAATGAATCAAAGCAAGAAGACAAATTTATTCCTTTTAATGTAAATACACTCACTTTATTCTTAGTGTTTATTATAATTTAGCACACAATAAAGCTAACCACCCACAAAATTTAAAAAGAAATAAAAATACCAATTGCCGAAAAAATAAACACGACTATACCGCGCACGCAGAGTTGCCCAAAGTTTAGTGTGATGAATTTGCATTTTACAATATTAATAAGTAGATGCGCCTGATGGAGTCTGCGGAATACTTCTCTCATGTACGCTAGATGTCCATTCAATGACATTCCTGTAACGATTATATCAATAAGGCACGCGAACGTGTAGAGGTCCATTTCTGGGTCGTTGACGAAGTCGAGTTTGTTCCAAAACGTGGCCGGAGCGGAATGTAGACGAAACGGCATCGCCTTCCTTTGGAACAATCCACTACTGAAAACCCGCGTGAGTAACACCATGCTGCTGGTATTTGCTGACAAGTTTACGAAATGGACAGAGCAGGTTCCAATGCGAAGAGCTACCGCCGCAAGCTTCATGAAGGTATTCAGAGAGAGGATTTTAAGGCGTCTTGGTGTCCCCAAACGCAGCATTATATATAATGGAACCCAATATACCAGTAAATTCGTCCGTAGTGACTACGTGTTAGAAAAACAGCTTATTAATCTGGTTCTTGTATGTCGTTTCAGAAATAAGTCAAACGGCTATGTTCGGTTAAAGAACCTGCGATAAATGTCCTGGGGAGTTTCTCGAAGAGTTTGAGGCACGATTTCGACGACAGGAGCACCACATACGCCGGAATGAGCGGAGATGCGCCAATGCTAATATGGTGTTGTTTATTTGTTGTTAGTCGAGAGCAGCGACACAACGAACTTTCACTCTATGAAATATACCGTAACCGAGCGGAATCAAAAGAAGGTTATTGCGAACTGACCTACTGGAAGAAAAGGGATTAAAAAGCACGAAATGGTTCATATACACGATGAAGAGCAAAGAGCCAATGATTGAGCTCTGAGGCAGCCCACTGCGCACCTTCAGTGCCTCAGACTTGACAGAACCCACAGATACAAATTGTAAATGATCCGAGAGGTCGGATTCTATCATAGCAACAGCTGACTTCGAATACTTCGAGTTTATGAATCAAAAGTGTATACGACATTTTATCAAAAGCCTTAGTTAGATCCAATGACAATAACACCGGGATATGCTGATCACTTACTATATGTCGAATTGAATCCGTAATTGTCAATAACAAAGAAGCACTGCTACGACCTTTTCTAAAACCATGCTGAGACTCAAAGTCTAGGGAGTTACTACCAAAATGGTTGATAATTTGTTGCTTAATTATATGTTCAAAGACCTTCGAGAAAGTAGCCAAGTTTGAAATGGACATTAGATT
The DNA here is from genome assembly GCA_001077435.1 of Glossina morsitans morsitans. Classification (NCBI taxonomy): domain Eukaryota; kingdom Metazoa; phylum Arthropoda; class Insecta; order Diptera; family Glossinidae; genus Glossina; species Glossina morsitans. The sequence continues at coordinate 90,884 of CCAG010012359.1, forward strand.
CGAGGAACCAATTGACTTGCCACTCTTTCTGATAGAAATAATACGCGCACATTTCCAAGCCGAGGGAATCTTGGATTTAGTACGAACGCGGTTAGTAACATATAATATATGAGCAACAATCCGGGGCCAAATTAATTTCAAGAACCTAAGAGAGAAACCATCCACTCTGGCGGCAAAAGTCCCATCAGTCAATTTAAAGCGTGTTAGCATTTCCAAATTGGCTTCTTCTCAATCTAGAGCAATTTCATCTTTTAAAATGCTAGTTCCGACTGAAAACATGGTTATGTTGTTAAATAAACCATTGTGGGCAGTTGGATTCTTAACTAACGGATTTATTCAACGTGATCGACCCCGTAATACGAATGGACTAGCTCTTTCCCCTTTAAAAAACTAAATGTTTCTTCAGGCTCATTATCTCTCGTTCTACTTTCTTAAATTCAGTGAGCATGGAGTTTTCCTAATTGGCAATGGTGGTGGTGTTTCAATTGCCATATTTGCGGCAGTTCCGTCCTATTCAATAGAATTTCCCACTACTCCTGATATTAAATTTATCGCCATTCCAGCGAAATTTCCTAATAAGCAGTTATATGTAACCAGTTCCTATATTCCCCCAAATTCGGGTACCTCCATGTATAAGAAACAGGCCGCCGTCATTTTTGAAGCGGTCAAGCAATCTAAACCCACCGATATAGTCATTGCGTTGGGTGACTTAAATTAGCCTCTTCTTCTCATTTGATAGACTTTACACATTTGATTATTTCAACATTTGATAGAGCTGTTATGTTGTTTAATGAATTATTTGATCATAATTTCGTTCAATACAACCGTACCAATATCTTAAATCTAGCTATTTCTGGATCCGTTCCGATCGAGCAGTCCCGTCCTCGAAGTAGGTGTCTCCCGTTGTTTAATAAAACAACCAAATATCACAAGAATAGGCATTAGTACATTCATAGTCGACTTGTGTTCGGAGTCGTGCGTGTTTTCTTTTCGTCTGCGATTGTTTGATTGTTTTGGTGTTTTTGTGTATTTAGCCCACGTCTTTTCAGTGTTTTTGCTAAAACTGGTATCGTGGATTCCGTATGTGCTTTTGTTTCCTCTATATATAATAAAACAAAAAAACCAGAAAAATAAAAAAATTGAAAACAATTGACATTTTCCATTAGTAGTTCCCAATCTTTTTTCAGTGAGTGGTTTTTTTCCTAAATTACTAAATAATAGACAACCATAAGGCATAATGGCCCTAGGGCCGCCAGATAAGAACTCAAATAGATTTCATCTATTAGCGGATAAATCCCTGCAGAGAAAAACAAATAAAAGCTCGGACTTTCCGGTTTTGCCAATCTGTGACATCACTCGTATTGAGAAAAAATATGTTGCTATTTCTTCAACTGATGCAAGCATAACAATTTCCCAAATCAATCTTTTCGCTATAAAAAAAGCCCTAGATGGTATTACAACATATATACACACTATCTTGATTCTACGCGATGGGAATTTACTTGTCCTCGCTGGGAACCCGCGCGCGACCGAAAAACTCATGAAGTCGAAATCATTAGCTAATTTATGTACTATTTCCGCTAAACTGCATGAAAGACGGAACTCAGTTAGAGGGGTAATTTATTCTCCGTGCTTAAAGCATGTGCCGGAAGATGAAATAGTTCGCGAAATGGGCAATCAAGGAGTGACTGAAGTTTATAAATTCACTAAACTAAATGACGACGGAAAAACTCGCTCTCCTACAGGAAGGATGATTATGAGCTTTGATCGCTATCAGTTATTGGAAACAGTTGATGTGGCTTGGTATAATTGTAAAGTGGAACTCTACATTCCAAATCCCATGAGATGCAAAAACTGCCATCGCCTGGGTCAAACGGCAAAAAGGTGCAACAGTGCTCAATCTTGTGCTTACTGTGGTCTTTCTTCGCATGCTGGAAGCTGTACGCATAGTAGTAAATTGCAATGATCGGCACTCGGCGTTAGACAAACAATGCCCACGAATTATACAATTGCGTGAAATTTTAAAAATCAGAACAAAAAATTGCTGTAGCACGGGCGAAGCGCGACGCAAGATTAATATAAATCTACCTGGAACCCAAAGAATTAACAAAAGCAACACCTACGCTGCTGTCAACTCGCCGATCGAGCCTAATAAGCCTTTAACTCCAAATCCTCCCAACGAAAAACCTGTTCAACCATCAGCTAAACATTATATTGCGAAACCAGTCCCATCATCCTCCAAAGATAATATTGAAAAAATCAAAGCAACAACGAATATTAAAAAAATTAAAACAACAACAGGTATCCTAACGTCTAATAAACTAAATTTCCCAGAATCACCAGCTCTCAACTCTAGTCAACAAATTACAAGTGGTAATGAATCCAAATTTTCATCCCTTAATCAACCTTCAATTTCAAATTATTCACTTGCGCTCTTTGTTCTTCAAATGTACGTAACCACCTAAGTACAGATTATTCTGCTGGTAAGAACAAATTATTCACGCAAAATTCGTATAGCGACCTTCCCGACGGAGACGATGACGTGGAAACTTAACCCTCCTACCACTTCGTTTTCATGTCACTACAATTAAATAAAGTTTTTAAAATCCCACAATGGAACATTAAGGGACCTATTAACCATTTTGATGAACTCCGTACACTCATAAATGATTTTAACCTTTATGTCCCTTTAAGAGACTCATTATAGAAACTCTTTTAATCCTATTCCACTCAAATCATACACTGGAAATTTCACGAATGCTGATCAAAATTCATAATCCAAACAAGGAGTTGGTGTTCTTATAAAATCAAATACGCATTAAGCCGTAGTGATACAAATAATCTTAAACATAAGATTTACAGTGCGTTCAATCTATATCCTACCTTCGCAATCGTTTTCTTAGCAAGAACTTTAGAATTTATTCTCCGTACTTTCCTCCCAATTAAATGTATGCGCCGACTTTAATAGCTGGAATATCATCTGGGGCTCAGCTGGGAACAACAGTCGTGGTACTGTTTTAGAAAAGGCCTTCATTCAAAGCAATATCTGCATTTTAAAAGATGGAAAACTAACGAAATTTTCAACTCATCACATCTTTTCACATATTGACTTAAGATGTTGCTTTAAGTCACTTGTTCCTTTGGTTTCCTGGTCTATTTCTGATGATCTACATAATAGTGATCACATAATAGTGATGATCTACATAATAATCGATCTTAAACTTTCAAAGTCCTTTGCTACTCCAGCACAACAGGCCAAATTCCTCCTACATAAAGCGGATTAGATTAATTACCCCAAACAGGCAGAGTCATTTCAGAATTCAAAGCCATATAATGGGAACTGCATGATGCTGCTATTATGTCTAAAGCGATTCGCACGGCTGCTCATCTCTCTATTCGTCAATTCAACAGGTTTTTTAAACGACCTATGCTTCCTTGGTGGAACAACACGTTTCCGTTATTGAGGAAAAACAAAATGGATCTATGACACCGCTTTAAAAGATCATGATCATTTGTTATTATATAAAACGGTCAATGCTTGATTCAGAAAGGAATTACGAAAATCAAAGCCACTTAGTTTCGAACTTTTTTTGAAAAGAATTTACAGAAATACATCAAGGAGAGTTGTCTGGAACAAAATCAACAGACTCAATGGGACTTCAAACTTGAACGAAATTTCTGCCATCTGCACTCCCAATGGAACTTTAATATACGCAAATGAAATTTCTAATTATTTCGGAAAACTTTGGTGCGAATACTCCTCTGATAGCACCTTTTCCAGGGCTTTCATCGAAAATAAAATGTCTCCAATTTCTTTTTCCAAAGCTGTTGACAGACGTGCCATGTTACTGGAAAATTGTATATCTCCAAATCGAAGGGGAGGACAGCTGGTCTAGGTCGCATCTCATACCAAATGGTCAGTCCTCTGTCTAATTCAAGTAGAAAGAAATTAATGGACCTATATAATACGGTATTTTTCATTAACCATATATCCTAGATGTGGAAACTGGCAGCAGTTGTTCCAATTCCAAAGTCAAAAACTGTTCCCATCACATTGGACTGTCGCCCATTATTATTTTGCTTTTCAAAAGCATTAGAAAAGTTTATAGCATCTACATTATCTTGGTTTTTGAGTTCAAGAAGCTGATTATAAAGCACTAAGTTGGTTTCAAGCGGGGAGGGATCCATCGACACTCTTTTACATATTGATTATTTTACAAGCAAAGCAATTTCCGAACGGAATCATGTAAGAATTCTCTCAATACATTTCGAAAAAGCATTTGACAGAGTTGGTCTTCATGTTATTTTAAGATTCTTGAAATCATGGAATATTCGACCAAAATTCTTCAACTACATCAAATCATTCATGTCGCATCGTCGGTTTAAAGTTAGAATTAACAATCATCTCTCTATTTCCTTTCCGCTTATGCATGGCATTCCGCAAGGATCTCTTCTTTCTGTTACGCTTTTCCAGACCGCATGCAATGAAATTAGTAAAATTGTTTGCCGTGTACCGAGAATCGAACATTGTCTCTACGCGGTCGATGTATATAAAGAAAGAGATAGCACGAAGGCAAGCAGCATCCTCGAATCTATTGGACGAGAGATCTTCACATGGGCAAACTCCTCAGGCGCTAAAATTTCTATACAAAAATCATAAACCATCCAAATTTGTCGAAAGCAGATATGTGATGCAGGAAATCTACTAATGCATATTAATGCCTTACCAGTACTAAACGTGCAGACGCTTCATATTTTCGTGCTCACGTTTTCCAACAAATATCGTTGGAAAACACACTGTCTTCAGTTAAAAAAATCCTATTTTAACAAAGGTCAAGGGTTGCTTGGAAAAGCCCTGCGCACATTAACACGTTGCTTATTTTACCAAAATGCTTGTTTTAAGCAAGATTGACTATGTTTTGAAAATTTATGCCAATAGCTGCAAATCTAATATCAACATCGTTAAACCTGTCTATCACCATGCCCTCAGAGCAAGTTGTTAGGCTTTTCGGGCGACGACCATAAATAATATTATAATTGAAACAGGTCTCCCAGCTTTAGAAAATAGGCTTTATGAGTAAATTCGCTCAACTATCAATATTATTACAGGTACCTTCAGTTCATTAAATCCTCTCTGTTTGCTAATCCTAAATACTCTTTTAAATTTGTTAACTCCAAGAGAAAAATTTCACTAAGACCCTCGCATGTTTCTTTTAATGGCTCTGAGTCCTCGGATGACATTGAAACCTCAAATCTCTTTGCTGATTACTTTCGACAAAACTTTTCGACTGCTAGTTCTTATTTATCAGCAAACTATCCATATCCGACAATTAATTTGGTTTCAATACTCAATTTGGTTATTTCTGAAAATGACGTGTTTGAAGGGTTGAGTTCTCTAAAATACAGTTGTTCGCCTAGACCTGATGAAATTGCATCATGTGTACTTAAATCTTGCGCTGTCGAACTATGTGGCGTTATCTCAAAGGTTTTTAATCAATCCTTCAATTTAGGTGTTTTCCCTTTGTGTTGGAAGAGTAGTTTTCTTATTCCTATTCACAAAAGTGGGAGTAGACAACTTGTTGAGAACTATACAGGCATCGCCAAGTTGTGTGTCTTGCCTAAACTATTCGAGTGAATTGTGACTCAGCATTTGGCCTTTGCCATCAAATCGTATATTTCTTCACTACAACATGGCTTTCAAAAAGGAAGATCTACGGTTACCAATGTGTTAGAAATTACTTGTCATGTTTTCAAGGCTTTTTCTAATGGATCTCGCGCTGATGTCATATACACTGCTTTTCGCAAAGCGTTCGATTTTGTTAACCGCAAACTACTTATCTTCAAACTTCAGGCCTACGGCTTCCCTTTCTAATTAGTAAAATTCGTAAGCTCATATCTTGATAACAGATCATTCCGAGTTCGCTTTAACTTCATCACCTCGGATGAATTCCCCGTGACGTCTGGCGTACCTCAAGGCAGCCACTTAGGATCCATTTTATTTAATTTATACATTAACGATCTCATCTGATGATGTGACACTGTTTTCTCTCTTCTCCTTGGAATACCAACCGTATCAATTTCGAATTGACTTAAATTATTTGGTTATATTTCTATATATATATATATATATCTTTAAATAAAGCTACGTCAGCGCTAGGTTTCATCAAGTGGTGGTTCAAAGAGCTCCAGGATCCTTACATTACAAGGAGGTTATACATGTGCTTAGTTAGATCAATATTTGAGTATGCCTCTGTCGTGTGGTCTCCTCCCTATAAGTGTTATATAGATTCAAATGAATCATTTAAAGCAATTCTTACTGGTTGCTCTTCGGAATTTGGATTGGGATCTGCTTGCCTCTCTTCCTCCTTATGCAAGTAAGTTCCTTTTGATATCTTTACCGTCATTTGAGAAACGTAGATTTATTCTTAGCGTTTCGTAAGTTAATTAATGATATTATCGATTCGTCCACATTACTTGGTGAGATAAGCTTTAACGTACCTAACCGCTTCTCTATGCACTTTATTTTCATTAAGCTGAGTCAATGTAAATATAATTATGATCTGTTTAGCCCGTTCAGTGTGGTTTGCAGAAACCTAAATGATGTCTATCACTTAGTGTCAATATCGGATTCTTTAAAGTCTATCAAAACTGCTTTGGTCGATACGCGTGATTTACCTATGTCGTATTTAAATTAACTTGCAATCTTAACATCTCATTGTGTTTCGAAAATTAACTG